>WSFP011535173.1:0-11866 GCA_009831015.1 Picea engelmannii
AAATAATGTGTAACACCATGTCGTCCAATATCATTCGGAGTTGCCTCATTTCTTCTTCCCTTTTTAGATTCGCTATTGTTCTATCCTTGTGCCTTCTGGGTGGCATGATTCCACTTCTTTGATTTTATTTCTCTAACTTAATTCTATCAAACATAACTCTTTCACCTTTCTTTGTTGTCTGCAAGAAAAATCCATCTCTAATACCACTTGATGTACAACCCATACTCTCCCTCAGGGATTCTCAACCTCTGGGTCTAGGATCCTGAGACTTCGGGAGATGAATCAACTCACAGGTTCATGTTGAACCTCCTCTATATTCTCTATAGGTCAAACTCCTAATTATCAGGTGAGAAATCCCCTTTTTGGGAGTTTTTGAGTACCCATAGAGTCGTCTGCGTGACCCTGATAAAAATTCATGGGCTTAAGTCTTCGTTCACCACAAAATTTGCGTTTTCGGGCTTTGGGTGTTCTTGAAACAAATGAATCCAAATCCATCGAACTTAGAACTGGCGAAAAACACTCGGACCAGATCTACGGCCCGCAGTCTGCCAACAACCAACAATTCTTTTCTGTTTCGGAACTTCGTGCTTCGATGCTTTTGAATGCAACTAACCACTTCTTACCCGAACCAACGAAATCTCCTGGACCAAATCCATGGTCCACGCCCCTTCAAAAGCCAACAAATGTTATTTACTTTGGATCTTCGACGTTCAGGAGTTTGGAATGTTCCAAAGCCACTTTGCACCGAAGTACTTTCTACGCGAAGCTCTGAATTGAGCTCCACCCGTCCTTTTCCAATTGATGGCTCTGATGGAGTTTGTCACTTCGACCTTTGGTACTTTTTGTGACTTCACCTTCTAGCTTCCCTCGAAGTGAATTTTCGCCGAAGTGCTCTATCATCGAAGTGACAGAGATGGAACCACATGTCTATGAAATTGATGTCTAGGATTATCCTTTTTACCTGATAGGGCTTTAGATGACTTCTACTCAATGACTCCACCTTCTCCTTTTCTCTCTCTCAAAGTCCACGATGTCATGGTGTGTGTCCTCCTCATATAGACGGCTCCTACGGACTTCGCTACTTCACGCTTCAGACATTTTGTCTTCACCTCACTTTTTTTTCTCCGAAGTTCTTCTCCTGTGAATCACACAGATCTTTTCCACGTGTTATTCTGGATCTAACGGTCTATATCTACTTCGTCCTTTGCGACTTTGTGAGGATTTCACTTTTATCCATGCAAATCCTCTGAATTGCTTCCCCATGAACTCTCGGATCTGCTACCACATATCCTTCTATTGATCTACGGTCCATCTGGACTTCGGGCTTCGTAGCTTTGGGATATTTGACTCCATTACAAACGAAAAACACCGAATACGCAAATTCCAAAGGACTTCAGGATTTAACCTCCTTGTACCTTCTCGAGATCTAATGATTGTCAGCAACCATGACTTCCTTTGAAGGAATATCAACTGTAAATTCACAACCTTCAATGGATTTATCCCTTTTTGATAAATATTTATCACTATCTCTCCTGATATTGACTCCTCTAAGGATTTTAGCCTCCGACGCACTCCTTGTGATCCTAAAATCTTTGACAAAGCTTAGACTTCGATATTTCTTAAAGAGAAATATTAGTACACACTCCTTGCGCTTCATATTCCTGATTTCTTGACAGTTACTTGAAAATTGACCTTGGGCACTCCTTGAAACATTCGGTCTAAGTTTCTCGTTATCCCTTCTGAGATTCTCTGAGTCAAATCTAGACTATGTTGACGCACACCTTGCGGACAATATGCACTCTTTTCATTCGAACTCTCATAAGAGAAACAATTGAAACTTATCTAATAATTCACAGGTTCATATACTCAACTGTGAACAACATACATAAGCATAGTGAAATAAACACACAAAGAACATACCATTCGTTCAAATACACAGTGAAATGAACACCATCCAAGCATTTGGATCAATCTTTGTCTTCTCTATTTATTCATGAAGAATTTACATAGGTTACACAGTTCTTCACTGTCTTCTGACTCTCTATGTCTAACTGCTACATCTAACACTTATTACTCCTTACTTCTACAATCCCATACAATACAATACAAAAACCTATGTAAGGAGTGGATTCCCGAGCTCTTCTCCATCGTATATTAATTCTATCTCGTCGTTTTATTAGCAGTCAGCTACTTAGTCCTATTACAATAAATTTGAGTTATTAGCAGATAAGACTTGACACTATATACATGTAACACCTTAGAGGCATGTAAGAATTTACAACATCCTTCCATTCTCAGGCAATGACCCGACTTTACAAACAAGGTCTTTGAATACAATATTTCCAAAATATCCCAAGAACATGCTCCTGCCTCTGTTTAATGTCGATTTGAAATTTTGGCACTAAGGTGTCGAATTCCATCTCCACTCTCGACCTATTTTGGTTTGATGGCGATGCACTTGCATGAGATCACAAGGTTGTAATTGTTGTTGGCATTGAGTATATACCTTATTTATTAGGCAATGATGCATAATGGCGAGATATGATGTGTTAAAAAATAAAATATAAACTTTATAATTTTTATTTCATATACTGCAATAAGGAAGAAAGAAATTATAAAAATTAATACACTAGGGGTTTTAATGTTTTTAATGGTTTTAAACATGAACATTACAGGTTACATTGATTTTTAACAATGATAGTTCATAAAGGTTATAATCATTTTCTTAAATATTATGTATTGTCATTATAAGACTTCTTACCCTATTGACGATAAAGGTTTTAATGTTTACTAGAACATGAACAATACACGTTACATTAAAACATTAATTTTTGATTAATTTTTAACGATGATAGCTCATAAAGGTTATATGTCTTTTTATGAATATTATTTATATAGCTCAATATAGCATTTTTATAAATATTATTTATAGTTATTCTTACCCTATTGATCATAAAGGCTACATGTGTTGTTTTTTACACCCCACTTTATATGCCTTCATTTTGTAAACATGAGTAATAATGAATGTGCATTGTAAACGACACATGCATTCCAACAAAACGATGTGTTATAATAGTTGACTTTGGGGTCATACCTTAACTACTAGCCAAGGTCCCATTAGGGATAAATATGGATTATTCAAACAAAGATTATATATTTTATAATATCTATTTAATTTATTAGCACTAGAATGGAAGATATTAGTAAAATTGAGGCCATGTAGGATTTATTGACAAATATGAATCATAGATGTTGCATGAGATTTTAATAAAGGTAACAAATAAATTATAAGTTTTTTAAATATGAATCATAGTTCGTTGCATGAGTTTAGTTCTTAAGAAGGGTAACATAGAAAATATAAGTTTTTTAAAAAGGATAACATAGAAATTATAAGTTTTTTTAAAGATAATTTTCGTAATCATTATAAGGATGATTATCATGTTGACCATTAAGGATGATATGTGTTTTTACAACTCCACTTTATATATATACATACTTTTAGAGATTAGTGATGATGCATGTATCTTTTTATATACCTTATTTTTTTAATTTTTTTAAGAGATTAATAATGATGTATGTATTTTTTTATTGACATATAAATTTCAAAAACTGATTTAAAAAAAAATGATTTCTTTTATAGTTGCATATTTAGACATTTTTTAGTTTGTAGTAATAAATTTAACATGTGTATTAGCTTGTTAATTTTAAATTTTAAATGATAGTATTGTTATTATTATTTGTTTTTTTGGAAAAAATATAACAATTTATGTGACATTGTAAAGTGAAATCACATTAGTTCTATGTTTAATGAACAAAATGAAAAAAATAATTACAAGTGCATATAGCACTTAGAAAAGAATAAGTGCACATGACACTTGTAAGAATCAAATTACAAAATTAATGTACATGTTTTTGGCTTTTTAAAAATTAATCTTTAATCCTTTTTTTCCCTCTTCCTCTTTTTAACATCTTGCTACACCATAGAAGAAGGAGCCACTATAACTAAATGTATTTCAGAAGGAAAGGGATCAAGATACATATGAGAAACTAATTTAGAAGGAAACTTATTTGTTATCTAAATTGGCGGTATGTATATGAAGGTGTGCCTTGTTTCCATCTAAATGGAATAGATGTCCAGTGACCTCCCTCAAGGAGGAAATGCCTATATTCATATATTATTATCTATCCCTCAAGGAACAATTGGATTCCCCAATCCACACATGCAATTCCTGACTTTCCTCATTCAAATCATCACCTTTATCAAAAAAAAATCTAGCTTTTTTCCTTTTATTTGTTCCCTTTTTTCCTTGGAGGATCTACTTGCATGTGAGAACAAGTAACCTATAGATGTCCTACAAGTTGACATATTCGATATTTAAATGTTGTGTTATCAAAATTTAAAATTTGATTGCATCTAAATTTTTTCCATCTGAGAATAATTTTATTTAGAAGATCTATTTTTATGTAAGTGCCCAAACAATTTTCAATACCACAAAAAGTAATAAATACTAGAAATGTGAAGGAAAATGAGGAAAATGAACCCAAACAAAACTAGAATTCTAGTAAGTGATATATGATTCAAATCAAATTTTAGTAAAAAAGGAATTATGAAATGTTGTGGTAGATTTGAGGTTAATACTATCAGGTTGCGGTAGAAAACCATTTGACATGTAATGATAAAGTAATTTTCTAAGTGAAAAACATGTTCACCAAGTGGAAGAGGAATGTGATTTTTTGAGAAGAACACTTATTGGGAAGTCGAGTCTTTTACATTTCGATGTGATTCCTGGATTGAGTATATGGCTAGCAACATGGACATTTTTTGGTCAAGCTATTCTACTTTAAACTTCCAATCCATTTCCTTACCTCTGACTTCAAAGAGATGTTTCAGTTGGTCCTCCTTCAAGTGAAATTCAGTCTCTTTACCATGGCATATGTCTTCTTGTTCGAATTTAGTAGGTGGAGAGGGAGGGCCCCCTCATTAAATATTATTTATGCTACATGGGATTCAAAATGGACCAGTTTCTTCAACGAGGGAGTGAGACAAACCCACCATAGTCGAACCACTCAGCATGGCAACCCCAGTCCAGGGCCTCATCCAAAACATCCATATTTCCAATCAGGGACATAATTTGTGTCAATAGAGCACACTTTATCCTCTCCCTGTTCTCGAAAGTATGAATTGAATTATTTTGTTGCTCATCCACCTGATGGTGAGTTCCATGACGTCTACAATCTCGTACCCTCTCCTATATTCATGGCATCAAGATCCAATTTATTCTTTGCAATCAGTACAATATCTACAAAATGTTCCCATAACATTATTCTCATCTCCATTGCCAAACAGGAAATGACAAACGTGGGCTACAACAACTTTGTATATATATATATATTATTTACTCACTTTTTTCTTTATACACCATAAAACTTAAACACATTTTCTACTACATCTTAAAACAATGAATGCTCACTTATAAAATAGAGGATGACCCAATAATAATAATAATAATAATAATCTATTACCCATACATTTTTATTATTATTATAATATAAAGGTATGGAAGGAAAATAAGAAAATCCACAAATAATATTGCACTTATATCCATGCATGCTTGTAATGAGTGTGTGTGTATATATATATATATATATATATATATATATATATATATATATATATATATATATTATATTCACTTTTTTCTTTATACATCACATAACTTACTTTTCTCATAGTTTTGTGTTGTTTTGAAAATTGTCAAATTATTAGTCCCTACTGAAGGCGTAGAGGGACTATAGCGATCGATAATTTGTTGACTTCATACTAGTTTGTCCTTTGACCAATTTTTTTGCATCAAATCTATTGTTGGAACTAGGGAACTAAAAATATCGAATTTTATATAATAAAAAATACCATACATGTCATGATCTGTTGGATAACAGATTCGAGGTCTTATTTCTAGCTTCGCTATTCCCAATGTTTTATATGTTAGCATATCCAAAGTTTTTGATCATATAAAGTTTTTCTAAATTTTTACTTTTATTCTTGAAATGGTTGGATATCCAAAGTTTTGAAGATAGAGAGTCATGTTTTTATTACTTCACTTCGTATTACTTCGTTCTTTGAATAACTTTTTTTTTTACATACCCTCTATTGTTCGAACTATTGTTACTTTTTTTTTTATTGTCATTAAAGAATAAAATAAATATTTTTTCATACATAACAGAGTTGTGACATTGCATTCTTTCTTAAATGTTTACACAAGAGTCCTGACAGACTCAAATGTTTACCTAACATGCCTCACAACCTTAAATGTTTACTTAACAGACCTGTTACAATAGATTTTCCTCTGTTATATATATATATATATATATATAATGCAATGTTCTCTGTAGTGAATGTGGGCAATATTGTTCTTCAATGACATTAGTGGTTCATTGGTTGATGTTTGCTCCTTTATTGTTCATTGGTTTCTTGTTTTCCTATTGGTCTTGTTACAGTTTGCCTGCTTGGGTTTTTGCACCGTGATTGGAACTGGTCTTCTATCGTTCCCCATTGATGGTTAGGTTTCAGTGTCATGCTTCGACTAAATTTTTTTCTTAATAGATGTGTTACAATACATTTTCCTTCGAAATTTTTGATACAATATTCTGTGCAGTGAATTTGGCCAATATTGTTCTTCACCGACATTCTTGGTCAACTAGTTGGTGATTTCTCTTCGGTTCATTGGATGTTGCATATTGTTGTTTGATTCAAATTTGTAGGGTTGAGGTCATGCAGTTGCAGTTGGGCCTTTTGTTGCTTCTTCACTGGTTTGTTGTTTGTTGCTTACTATTGTTTGCATCAACTTTGCAGTGTTGGGGTTCTCCATCTGCAGTTGGCTCTGTTGTTACATTTTTCGGGCCAGGGGCTGTGCTTTTGTCCTTATCCATTCACTAGTGGGTCTCAGTTTTGCGGTTACATTGCTGCATAGCTTGACAGGCCTGTTGTAATACACTTTTAATGGTTTAGTGGTCCATTCTTGCTCCTTTCTTGTTCACTGGCTTCTTGTTTTCTTGTTACTCTTGTTCTTGTTTTCCTGTTGGTCTTGTTGCAATTTGCATGCTTGGGTTTTTGTAACCACGATTGGAACTGGCCTTCTTTCGTTCCCCATCGACGGGTAAGTTTCAGTGTTGTGTTTAGATTCCTTTTCTATTTGCAGTTTGTAGGTGAGAAATTTCACTATTGGGGTTGCCTCGATCAAAATCCTCTTAGAGAACATCTTTGTATGTGGGGAGAAAATATGGTTTCATTTTCCTATAGATCACTATGGTTGCGATGGAGCCAGGTTCTATGTTGAACATTAGCGATCAAGACAAAGAGAAAATTATAGTCCTGCTTCTCTGGTCGTAGTAATCAAATACAAATATGGACAACAAGAGGATTTTGAATGCTCCCAGTATTGAAAAATACCAACCGTGAAAACTGCACCTTTCTTAATAGCTTGTACAGTGGCAGGCCTTTGGACGGTCTTCACAGCATCAAGTGTTTACCTGACAGGTCTCATAGACTGAAATGTTTGCTTAACAGATGTGTTATAATACATTTTCATCGAACATTTTTTATACAATCATGTGTGTAGTGAATTTGGCCAATATTGTTCTTCACTGACATTCCTGGTCGACTGGTTGGTGCTTGCTTCTTGGTTCACTGTATGCTTCTTATTTTTGTTTGATTCAACTTTGCAAGGTTGAGCTCCTGCAACTGCAGTTGGGCCTTTTGGTGCTTCTTCACTAGTTTGTTGTTTGTTTCTTGTTGTTGTTTGCTTCAACTTTACAAGGTTGGGGTCCTGCATCTGCAGTCGGCCCTATTGTTACAGTTTGCAGTCCACGGGATGTGCTTCTGTCCTTCTCCATTCACCATTCGGTCTCGGTTTTGCGATTACATTATTGCATAGGTTGATAGGTCTGTTGCCATACATTTTCATCCATGTATGTCTTCACATCACTTTTCCCTTTTGTTCTTACCCTCTATTATGTGTTTCTGATTCTATACTTTGTCACGTTTTTGTTCTCACAGGTTCTCGTTTCAGCAAACTGACAAATTATCATATCCATCTATATATTCACATCACGAGTCCTATTGAACACGATTCGTTTGTATACCTAGCCAATTTTATGAATGTGGGTTCATGGATAGATGCTATAAAACTCTGGTAACCTGTGCTCGGGGTATATATCTTGCACCCAAAAATTATTTTCTCTACAAGTGGACCCCAGACTCCTCGAACTCGCAAGCCTGACTCTACCTACGATGACTATGTCTATCTGACCTACCTTTCCATACTTAGTCGAGTCTTCAAAGTTTCGCTGGTTCACGCAATCCCAATTTTAGAAAAGTTTAAAAGCATTACCTTTTTCCCTTCCCAATGCACATTAATTATGATTTTACTATTGAAAACCCAACAGACAGGGTCAAAAATATTGTCTTTAGTAAGCATAAATCTTGAGGACATCTCCCATTAAAACGCATTAACAGGTGAATATTATGGGATCTGACAATTTTTTTTGCGTCCATTTTGAATTTGCAAAAAGTGTTGGTTATCTTATTTTTTTAAAGGCATCATCATAGTAAAAGGGCAATATTGTGCTATCACGCTTCCATCCACAAATGTGTCATCCACGAAGGTCCTGACGTTATGTCTCTATTTAATATTGTCCATATATTACAGGTTGTCATATTTGAGAATCTTCTTGGATATGGGAATGTTAACTCGTGTTATTAGTGACAATTCAGCGTACATATTCGACAATATGGGCATTAATAAGAAAAATGATCGAGGGCATTTTCTATTAAAACTAATTAAACCAAATTGAATGGAAGATTGTACTATCATCCTCCAACGTTCATTTTAAATACTTATTCCCATTTCTCTCTATCATCAAAGAGTTGGGATTTAAGGTGCCTTCGTTCTAATGTTCATGGTCGTGGGCATGTGAGACAAATTAGGGAATCCATTCAGGCACAATTGAAAGAGGAGGGAATGGTTTTATGTGACATCATCTTTGAGCGAAAAAAAACTATGTTAGCCAACAAAAATGCAGACACACACAGAAAAAAACAAGTATCTTGTGATTGGTATTCTCCCTGTATTCGATGCTTTCGTTAGTTGAAAGGCTTGCCTGAATATTTGTGTGTTGAACTTCTTTGTTTTCTTACTAGGAGTTGGAAGGGAATTTCAGGTCACCTACAAAATGCTCCTTCGTTGAGGTATATATCTTCTTCCAACAATACATATTTGGAAAGTGTATCAAATTTTGCAGACCACACAAGAATTTATCTTTCGTTAGAGGAGTCTCACATAATGTGGCTTGCAAAATGGTTTGGAATATTTGGAAATGACGTCAAATATTGCTCCGTTAGTGAATATACTCAGAAAAAAATTACATATTTGGATTATCGCGAGTATGAGAAACTGTATGTGTCTATTTCAAGTTTGTTGAGCTACTTATGGGTGTTGTAACAGACTTGACAGAAAGTCATATTATTTGTCAAAGTTTTTTCACCGTCCTTTGGATGTAGTAACAGACTCCACATACAATCAAGTTTCTATTGCTACTACACAAGTTTTTCCACTATTCCTATGCACATGATTGCATCTGGGTTGATGAGATTGCCCCTGTTTGCACAAATATTCTCCTCCTTCTTGAAGGTGGGTATATAACCACATAATGATGCTCTCAAAATTTTCTAATTCCTACATGGACATGTAACTGGGAAATGTTAATGGGAAGGAATTATGGGTTATAGACTTTGCAACACTTTATGAAGATTAATTTATACTACCACCTTATGCAAGAATTTTTCCGTATGTAGGTAATGATTTGGTTTCTGAAAATCACCTTTTACTACCACCTTCATGTAATCATTTCATTTCATTATTTAGAAGAGACCTTAACGTAGTGGTGTATTCCATAGTTGTTTCCACCTAATATCAATCTTCCTATTGTTTTCCTTGATTTGGATAAGGAAAACACATTTATTATTTTGCAGTGGATCCGATAATTGAAAAAAAAAAAAAATCTCGAACAATACAATTTATTATTTTTTAAAATATAGAAAAATGTTTTTTTTTAACACACGGTTCTTCGAAAAGTTTTAGTCGTTGTTTGGGATTCACGTCCTCTGAGGATGTTAATTGATAACACAATTAATGTTGCTTGTGCCAATGCAATCGATCTATCGTCTACTATGTCAACTGCATTAACACTGCAATGTTAGATAATAGATGCTTGACAAGTAACCAAGGTCAAGGTCAATATTGCATAGGAAACCCAACATCTAAATATTTCTGGACTCAAAGTAACATTGTAGTTTTCGCGACAAAGAAACACTAAAGTTGATGTTCTTTGCGGGTTTGAAAATCTTGCAGTCTAAGTGATTTGACAATGACAACCCTCCTTGTTCACCGCATTGTTGAACTGCAGTCAGTAAAATTGTTCTCATTGCCACCACCAATGTCGATGTCTGAAGTTGAAGGTATCTGGAGCCTGGAGTCACCTCCAATGTGGATGCATGAAGCTAAAACTACCTGGAGCCTGAGATCATGACTTCCTAGACTTGACATTAGTATCAGTAGTGATCTAAAGTTGATTGTATGTCATGTTTGTTACTACATCCAGAGGTCACTCAACACTTTTTGACATAGAAACTGGTTGTTTGTCAAGTCTGTTGTAACTTTGGCATAAAATGTTCGGTAATTTTAGAATGTTGATTCAAACGTGCATACAGTTTCTCACGTTCGTGAGTATCCAATTTATAATTTACTTCTAAGTGTATTCGGACATGGGTAATATTGGGCGTTACTTCCAAATATTCCAAACCATTTTGTGGGCCGCGATGTCTACCACCCCTACGAAGAAAGATATATTATGATGTGGTCTACAACACTTGATACACTTGCCACATATAATTTGCTGGAAGAAACTATGTACTTCAACAGAGGAACATTTTGCAGCTGACTTGGAATCCCCTTCCAATTTACAACAATAAAACAAAGAATTTCAAGATACAAATCTTCAGGTAGGATTTCCAACCAAACAAATGATCGAATACAGGGAGAGTAGCAGTCACAACATACTTGAAGTTTTTTTTTTGTCTTAGCTTTTGTTGGCTAATAGGGTTTATTTCCCCCAAAGCTGACGTCACATAAAACCACTCCCTTGTCTTTGAATCGGGCTTGAATCGCATCTATAAGTTGTCTCAGATGTTAATAACCATGAACATTACAAGGAAGGCACCTTAAACACCAAGTTTTCAACGATAGAGTTAAATTAACACTTGGAAAAGTATGGAATGTTGAATACTTAGACAATGCAAGCATGCCATATCTAGAAGAGACAAGCTATTCAAAAATATGGGGTAGATCTACCTGGAAGCACCAATGAAGTTCAAGACCCAAAATTGATATTCAACTCATCTTTTTTTACAATCAAGCATTTGATGATCAAGTTGAAATCTATAAAAGATTGTCCACATGCTTCATTATTGTACATGTTTTCTTTTTTTGTCAGTGGTAGGGACAATCGCAATCATCATGGAAATAATCTCAGTTGTAGTTTGAAACCTAGTTTATTTGAATATACAGTATTTGAGGTCTTTGTATGGTGTTTTCCAATCTTAGGTATTGTTTTTTATTTTATTTTGTACTTTCTTTGTGTCGTTAAACATAGACGACAAGATTTTCTTTTTGTTTCCCAACACTTCGATTTAAATAAATGATACTGTGTTCACTCTTTACATTTTTCATAGAATAATAATTTTTCATAGGCCATATTTATATGGCACCCGCCCTATACTTAAACAAAGAAAGGAGAGGACCCGTCCTGC
>WSFP011535176.1:0-11873 GCA_009831015.1 Picea engelmannii
CGTAGTGGGTATCTAACAAATACGATGTCCTGCTACTCTGATCACACACAATATATCTACAAACTCACACAATCCATAATTTTATATTAACCATCGATCTCTTGTGATCAACAATCACGATCCTTGGACCTGGCATCACAATATTCCTACCTTCCTCAATGGCAATGGTCAATCTCCCCCCGCTTGTGACATCAATGACATCCAAGGCTTTCTTCATTTGACATCAATAACAACCCAATTTCCAACAATATCCCCCTTTGTCATTGATGGAAACACATGTTTTTAAATTGGTCTATGCAAGTCTCCTCTATCTATAAGTCTCCCCCTATCGCGTTTCTCTCCCCCTTTGACATCAATGGCAAAGGGTTTATGTATTTGGTAATTTATTCATTGTAACCAACAATCTTCTTGTCTTTATGTAACTCCCCCTAATGCAATATTATTCATTTTTCTTTGCAACGTGCAACCCTGTGCACTCTCCCCTTGAGATTTTGGTTTTGCTGAGCTCCCAACAACTTTCAGCAGAAACTTTCACTGAGAAATGGGAATGACTCCCATTTTCTGTCTAAGATACTCAAATGTGTCTCTAGGCAGTGGTTTTGTAAATATGTCTGCTATTTTTTCCTTGGTAGGAACATATTCCAACTTGACAATTTTATCATTTACATGTTCCCTTAGAAAATTTTATTTGATTGGGATATGTTTTGTCTTTGAGTGCATCACTAGTTTCTTTGAAATGCTTATGGAGTTGGTGTTGTCGCATAGTTTTGAAATTGGCTTCTTGTATTCTTTCTGAATATCTTGCAGTGTTTGTTTCATCCATAGAAATTGTGTACAACAAGATGTTGCTGCAATGTACTCTGCTTATGTTGAGGACAATGATATTGAATATTGTTTCTTTCTTAGCCAAGATACTAACAAATTGCCTAAGAATAATGCGCCTCCACTTGTGCTCTTTATGTCATCAACAATGCCTTCCCAATATGCATCAGTATATGTTGTTAGAGTAAAGTCTTCTCCTTTTGGATACCATAGTCCAAAGTACCCTTTAAGTATCTAAATATTCGTTTGACAGCCTATACATGTGTTTCCTTAGGTGCAACTTGAAATCTTCCAACTAGCCCTATTGCCTACAATATGTATGGTCTTGAAGATGTCACATAAAGTAGGCTGCCTATCATTGACATGTACATAGATTGATCAATTTCCTTAGATTCGTCCTCCTTGTTGAGATTACATCCAATGACCATGGTTGTGATGACATGTTTACAATCTTCCATCTCCAACTTCTTCAACATCTCTTTGATGTATTTGGTCTGAGCAATGAATATGCCTTTGTTTCTTTGAGTGATTTGTAGTCCCAAAAAGAATGACAATTCTCCAAGCATGGGCATCTCAAATTCCTTTTTCATTTCTTTTGCAAACATTTGGATAATTTCATCATTATTACTTCCAAAGATAATATCATCTACATACACTACAATGATCAACATTTCTACATTATCTATTTTGATGTAGAGATTGTTGTCTGTTGTTCCCTTTTTGAAGCCTTGATGTTGCAAGTACTTGTCAAGTCTTGAGTACGATGCTCTGGGAGCTTTCTTTAGGCCATATAATGATTTCTTTAATTTGCAAACATAGTCTTCATTTTCAGACAATAGAAACCCTTCAGGTTGTTCTATGTACACTTCTTCCTCTAGATCTCCATTCAGGAATGCTGACTTGACATCCATTTGATATACTTTGAAATTCTTAAAGTTTGCAAATGTCAAAAAATCCTAATGGCTTCTAACCTTGCAACAGGTGCAAATGTTTCTTCAAAATCAATGCCTTCTACTTGAGAATACCCTTTACAGACCAATCTTGCTTTATTTCTTACTACTTTTCCATCTTCATTCAGCTTGTTCTCAAATACCCATTTAGTTCCAATCAAATTTTTATCCTTGGATCTTGGGACAAGCTCCCAAGTTTCATTTTTTCAACAAGATTTAACTCTTCTTCCATAGAATTAACCCAATGTTTGTTATTCCGAGCTTCTATAAAGCATATAGGTTCTACTTGGGACAATAGGGAGAAATTCGTCTGCTCAGAACAATTTTCCAACTTCCTTCTTGTCTAAGTTCTAACATTTTTTTCACCTAGAATCAAATTTTCTGGGTGATTCTTTTGTACAGACGTTGATGGTGTTTGTGTATCTTGGCATTCTTCTTATTTTGTCTTGTCTTCTTCATTTTCTTGTTCTTCTACCTCCTTCTCTTCTTCATTTGCTTGTTCTTCTCCCTCATGTTCTTATTCATTTTCTTGTTCTTCTTCTTCACATTCATCTTCTTCTTCTTTAGTGTACTTGATTTCTTTATCTATTCTGACATTAATACTTTCAAAAATATGATGTAGCCTTTTGTTGTAACACCTATAGGCTTTGCTTCTTGATGAGTATCCAAGAAATATTCCTTCATCTGATCTAGAGTCAATTTTTTCTAAGTCCTCATCGTCTCGTTTGATGTAACAATTACTCCTGAAAATTATGAAGTGTTTGACAGATTTTGGTCGCCCTTTCCATAGTTAATAGGGTGTCTTGTCACTTTTGGTTATGATATATCCTCTATTTAGGTTATAGACAACCATATAAACTTCTTCTCTCCAAAAACTGTTTGACAAACATGCTTCATTTATCATAGTTCTACTAATTTCTTGTACATGTCTATTTTCCCTTTCAACAACCCCATTTTGTTGTGGAGTTCTTGCTGCTGCATACTGTATTTTTATTCCATGTGATTCACATAATTCCACAAACTCATTGGATGTGAATTCACCTTCATTGTCTGACCTTAAACATTTGATTTTCATCTTTGTCTCGTTCTCAACTAGAGCTTTGAATGCCTTGAATTTTTCAAATTCTTTAGATTTATTTTTGAGGAAAGTAAACCAAGTCATTCTTGTATAATCATCAATGAGTAACATGAAGTACCTTTCTCCCTACAAGCTTTTAGTCTTTGATGGTCCACAAAGATCTGTATGTACAAGTTCAAAGGATTGGAAGTTGCATATTCCTTTGTTTTGAAGTTCAACCTTGGCTATTTTCCATCCTGACACTGGTTACAAATAGTGCTTGAGGGTTTTATGATTTTCGGCATGTCTCTTACTGCTTGTTTGGTATTGATTTTTACCACATTGTCAAAGTTCATCTAACCCATTCTTTTGTGCCACAACCAACTTTCATTTGTCTGTCCTATAAAGCATTTTCTCCATTGATTTCATTAATAACATATACGTTATTTGGGGTTATGATTCCTTTTGTTGTCAGCTTGTCTAAGTCTGCTTTTCTGATCTCACATTCTCGGGAGTTAAATATGAGATTGGGTCCCTATTCACACATCTGGCTTACACTGAGAAGATTATGTTTTAGATCTTCAACACACATAACCTTTTCTATTTTGGATTTTTTGTTTTCAAGGTTGAGGGTGCCTTTTCCAACTATATTCGATCTACCATTGTCCCCAAAGGTAACATTGACCTCATTTTTCTTCAAGGTGATGAACTTTGTTTTGTCTCTTGTCATATGACTAGAGCATCCTCTATCGATAACCCACTTATCCTTATTTTTATTAGCACAAAGAGCTACTTGAACAAACTAGGAATTTTCTTTCTTTCATTCCCAACTTCTTTTCATTATAGGTGAAGCTTGCTTGAGATTACTTTTGTAGTAATTTGCTATATGTCCAAAATTATTGCAATTATAACATATGTGGTTGTAATTCATCAAGGGAGAGAATGAATTGTAATTTATCCTTGAGAATCCATGAGTATCCTGGTAGCTATTCCTCATGTAATCTCTTCTTATATTTATTCTACAGTTTATTTCTTTATAACCAAATTCATTACATGAATAACAATAGCCATAGAAAGAGTTTTGATATCTGGTTATTTGATTCCATCTTGATGGGACAGTTTTCCAGCTTTGGTCTTTGTGAGTAAAATTTGTCTCTTGTGGATCATATTGTTCTTCCCTTTTGTGGTCTTAAAATTTGATTGGATTTCTGAGAGTGTCAACATATTTCTTGTTTCTTTCTTCTCTTGGTTGTTTTGAAGATGCTGAATATTCTTCTTCATTGATAGATTCTTTTCTGTCTCTATAGCCCATGACCATTCTTTCAAATGGTGCTCTTTGATGATTTAGGATTTCATCTAAAGTTGTAGAGCTTCTTGCTGATTTCTCCAACTTCTTTCTTAGGTGGACTATTTCAGATTCAAGAGTTTTGCATATATCTTATTTTTATTTTAGTTGAGCCTTTAGAAATTCTTCAATCTTCTTTGCTTCTGCTACTTGAACGTTTAAGGTAGTTATTGTCTTCTCTATTTAATTATCATCATATTCTTTTTCTTTATATTTCTGTTGTTCCCGCTATTGCTTTCTATTCTTGTCCTTAAGTCTGTAATTTTCTTCTAGGGAACTAATGAGTTTTGCTTCAAGATTTACTTCTGCATCTTTAACATAATTATTTTCTTTTATTGAGTCTATATATTCATCTATTTGTGTTTCTAGACCCATAAAGATAATCTCGCTTGCTTCACTGCCACTATCATCTGATGAGCAATTGCCTTCATTGGTATATAGATTCTTCCTTTGTGTGTAAGGATTTTTCTTCTTTTCAATCTTCCTTTTGTTGGTTTTCTTGAAATTAAATTCTTATTTCTCATTTGTATTTGCATAAGGACATTTATGAGCAAAGTGTCATACTTTTCTAAAATTAAAACATTTGAAAGGGAGCTTACCTTTGTATCCATTTTTGAGCTTCATGACAAAATTTGCTTCTTCCTCATCCAGTTCATTTTCTGAGCAATCACTTATATTGGACTCTATCCCTCAATGTTCTTGGTGGATTATCCAGTTCTATTCTCATTTCATATGCAGTTAGTGTTCCATGCAGCTCATTCACAGTTAGTTTGTTCAGATCCTTCATTTCTTCAATAGCTGATATCTTGGGATTAAATCTCGAGGGAAGTGACCTGAGCACCTTCTGTACAATAATAGCTTGTTCAACATCTTCTCCTAATACTTTTATGGAGTTGACAACCTCATCCACACGAAGAAGATATGATGAAATGTTCTCTTCTTCATTCATTTTGAGAGTCTCAAATTGTCCTTTATAGACTTGTAACTTTTCTCTCTTAACTTTAGCATTTCCTTCATAAATTGTTTGTATTTTGTCCCACATCTCTTTAGTGGAGGCACAACACATGACTTTGGTATATAATGATTTTTTTAATCCACAAAGCATAGTATTTCTAGCCCTAGAATTATTGTTAATGAGCCTGATTTCAGTCGTATCAGTTGGCAGAGTGCCTAGATATTTGTAACTGTTTACTACTGAAGCCCACACATCATATCCAAGTGACATTAAAAATGCTTACATTCTTATTTTCCAGAAGACATATGATGATCCATCAAATTTTGGGGCTTTATTTGTGGAGAACCCTTCCTATCCATCCATTGTGAGGATTCACCTTTCGACGGTTAGGCTATTCTTGAAGGAACCTGCTATGATACCAATTTTTGGAATAATGAGAGGGGGGTGAATCAATATAACACAATTATTTTAATACAACTTTCCTTTTAATAAAAATATGTTATTTACTAGTAGTCAATGATGAACATTTAGTCATGCCATACACATAAATTTATTGTGGAAACCCAAATGGGAG
This sequence comes from Picea engelmannii, assembly GCA_009831015.1. NCBI lineage: Eukaryota > Viridiplantae > Streptophyta > Pinopsida > Pinales > Pinaceae > Picea > Picea engelmannii. Next base: position 5,704 of record WSFP011535176.1, read on the forward strand.
AAAATCACAAAAATGTTATTTATACAAGTTTGTAAGCACCAACTTACAACAGACACCAATTTGCAATAATATTTGCAGGCACCAACCTATAGGGGACACCAATCCCCTTGTTGAGCACCAACTCAGCCAATGGGCACCACCCATAGAATTATTGTTCATAGGAACCAACCTATAGGAGATACCAATCTCCTTCCTTGCTCCACCCTGCCACCTTGAAAATATTTTTTTGCTTCATAAGACCTCTCCATCATGCTCCATCCTTTGTGTCATCAAACCTTAGATCATCTTCATTCATTTCACGCTTTTGTATGGGCCTTAGTGCCCCACTTCTTCACACCACACTCTTGCACTCACACTTTCAACAAAAAACACACATCATTATATATTCGAGCTCATACACGAAGAATTAGTTCTCAACCAAATCATATTCAACAAGTTAGCTCCAGATCCTTCTAATATCCATCAATTCGGGCTACAAACCTTCCATGAAAACCGGTCTTTAGTTTCCTTCGGTCGCACACAATTTGGTCCACTAGTCCTCAACGCTCAACCATCATTCGATTAAATCTTCGAATAGATCTCGAGCGTTGATCTGATCTCAAAATATAAACAATGTCCTCGACACACGAGTCATTCGATCGTCTCTTGATTATATTATAATCATTAGATATAACCTCTTTGATAACATCTAAACTACCAGGATATCAGACCCTTTTGACTTCATCACTCAACCACCATTAGATCTAGGTCATATTTGATCTCATCCATAAATATAGCCTCTTTCATATTGGGACCACAAGGCCTATCAGAGTTCCTGTATTTGGACTCCTCTTGGATCACCCCAAATTCAGATTCTGATGAACTGGGTCCCTTCCTCTGTTCTCTATCATTGATTAGATCGGAGGCTTCATCTCCACCATCTATCACCATCAATATTCCTTCACATATCCACCGTCGATTGTTCCTCAATACTTTCATAAAATGTCTAGGTGGGACCCACATAGATCTACGATTGTCATCACATCTTGTTTGCACATCGAACAATGGTCCAAATTTATTTGCTATGTCTCTGATAGATCATTGGTTCTTGTTGATTTAGAGTTTCAAAGTCCCTGTGCAATCTTGTACTGGAATAGTTTGACCATCTCACTCCGATGGATGCTTATATCTGTTTAACATATTGTGACCAACGGTCAAGATATTCTTCGACCAAACCTTCGAAAGGATCTACGATTTTATACTTGATGACACATGGACCAGTCATTCTGCTACACTTGCATTGATTTGGAATCTAACATTATCAAAACTTCTAGCTCTTGTTTGTACATCAGGCTGACTTGGAACTTTGACATGTGGTTTTGTATGGTGTGTTACACGTGGCTACTCTTTGGCTTGCTTACATCATCTCGTCGTGTCCTCCACGTGGACTCCTTCCCTGTGTATTGGATGAGGTGGTGCCTCCAAGATTGTGACATCATCCCTTTTTGTTGCTCTGCTCTGTCACTGTGCTGACTTGGCATTGACGTGTCTTCCACGTGGACTCCTCCCATGTGTGTTGGATGACCATCCACGCTCCTAATATTTCAGCACACAAATCAAGATTAGGAATGGAATGTTCTTTGATACTTTTATGTCGGAGCGCATATTAGTCTGTCAATGTTCCTCCTCCGATAGATGTGTTAGCACTCTTTCTGTCTTGGGCATTTTCAAAGAAAAAGTTTCTCTATGGGAACTTCTGGTAGCGCCTCCATTAAATTTTGGCAAGGGATGATGGGGATTCACATTTTTGATCAAATTTTATTAAAATTTGGGTGAAATTTGATTTTTATCAGGGTTACGGTTTATTTTGGACAAATATAAAATTTGACAAATTTTAAATAATTGGTTTTTAAGCCAATTTAACTCGGGGGTCTTTATTTATTTTTTATTAATAAATTTGGCTAAAAATATTGGGCCCATAGGCCCAATTAGTCCACAAGCTATCGAGCTAAGAACCTACACCAACATGGGTTAGCACCACTATCAAGTCAAGCCGAGACCAAACTCCCGAGTGCCAAGCCACCAAGGAGGAGTCTATAATGTGCTCAACGCGTTGAACTATATTATAACCATTGGCATATATAAAAACATTAAAGTGTTTTTTCTCAACCAATGTGGAATAATACCCATAGACATAAATATATAATAATAATAATAATAATAATCTATTTTTAAGGTCACAGCCAAGCTAGCACACCAAATTGGTGTATGAGACCCCCTTGTTTGTGGGACAATTTGAACATGTGACCTCTTAAGAGGAAACACATGTTCTTAACCATTAGACCCACTCAGGTTGTAAATAAAGCACAGTGATAAAATCCCAATGCTTTTATCTATCAGTTTTTTATTAAGGATTAAATCACACCTTTTGCAGTTGTTCAGCTGTTGGATGTGCTCACCCAGGTGTCGATATTGTTGTCAACAAAGATGAATGCTTTCTTTGTGGTTATGTTCTGACAGGTGCCCGAGGTCGCCAGAGGGTTGAGCATTGTCATCACTAGTTTCGAGTTGTGTTGATATGTAGTTTGTTCACGAGGAGGGTACACCATCAAGCAATCAAAACACAAGTGTCGAGCAGGATCAAGGCGTGAGCTGCCAAGATTTACAGGTGGTTAAGATCCAGTGCACAGTCGTCATTATAACTCATTAAACAAGCTCGACTCCTATGGGGTTCCTAGTGATGGTTGCAAGCTTGATCTATTTGTACTATCAATCAAAATTTACAGGTATTCTTGCCTGAAAAAGAGAACCCAGATGGATCCTTGCCGATGCAAATCTCTATTCTCCCAAACCACAAAATCCCAAATCATTGCCAAGATCGATGCATTATCTCTTGAAATAGCAGTGTTTGTTGTGTTTTTTGGTAGGTATGCTGATAACCTCTACAATTTTTATTCTCCAGCCCAATCTTGCAAAGCACTTCAAGGATGAAAGAAAGAGGAGCGCCAATTTTCAAAGCATTGCTTGTCTATTCCAAGTGTCGAGTCCTTGCCACATGGACACGCTTTCTCCACCTGCTATCATAAGTATGCAAAGCATTAATAACCAGTGCAAACCATGGTGTATATAAAACTTCTCAATATTTTTTGGTTAGCACATGAGGGATATTTGTTGTTGTATGGAAAGTGAAAATGTTGTTAATACCGGTGGAGAAAAGGCATCGACCTCATCTTGATGTTAAGAGCCAGAGCATCGAAAGTGCACCAACACAAGGATCGACATCGATGCCAAGTCACATGGAGATAAATCCTTATCGTATGCCAAGTCACATGCATATTGTATACTAGCTGTCGAAGCAATATGTTATCAGATGCCAGATGCCAGATGCCAACCAACGTTTCTCCCAGTGTTCTGTCCGAGCAACAGAGTCCAGGAGTGAATTATTTAGTATGCAGATGAATGCTATGAGGCAAACACAAAAGTGTCAAGATAGGAATGGGCGAAGATATATACAAATAAAAAACATGTTAAGTTTCTGTTTGATGGGTCTGCAAAGTACACCTATGCATTGGGCCTTGAACTAGATTTGTCAAAGAAAGGACTGGGAATTAGATCGAGAGGGTTTTCACTGGTTTCCGATAACCTTGAAGTTAAAACAGAATAAATCCTGAAGTATACTGTGTGGTCGAGGAATTATTTTACAGGCATGAGTGTAGTTGTCTCTTACAGGGAAGCACCTTGTATGTGTCTGGAATGGCTGATTTTTCTGGAATATACTCAGAATTATCACATCTTTTCTTCAATGGATGTGTGGACCTTCAGCGGGAAAATTTTATTAATCTGATTACTATCATGACAGAGTCTGGGCCCACTGAGGAACAAACATAATCATTTATTTTTAATGCACATACAATCCCCAAGCTTCCTTTGGAAGAAGTAACCTGGTTTTTTCGAACATAGATAAGCTACAAAAGATTGGTATTGATGCTAGTTATCCCCCAACAACTTGGAAAAGAGTTCCAAAACCTAGAAATAAGGTAACAATTAAGCAATTTCAGATTCTGGGGCATCTAAATTGGTAGAAGTTTGTTTTCATATTTCATGGCAAGAGATTGATGCAGGAGCATCGTGAATAACAAGCAAGCGCAAGGACGGAAGACAGTTGGGACAAGCACCAACGCATTTCAGCACGTTGTAAAAGTGTTTTGAGATGTTTTGAAATAAATGTGCGGATGTTAATGAAATAATTAAGAGGAGGTGCGCTTGTAGATTGTAAACAGATCATGAGCAATTCACTCACATTTGTAGTAGGTAGAGGCATTTATGCTAGTTAATATAGGTAGGTAGCTTTAAATTCTTATATTTGACAGTTAGAGAGTAAGAGGGAAACGGATAATAGACACCCTCATTGTATAGATGTAATAGATGAGATGAGAAGAATAACATTCAGCTGTTACGAGAGAGAGCAGAGAGCTGTATTTGAAAACACCCATGTACAGAAGTCTTGAATTAATACATGAAGCTTTGATTCAGACTTATGGTGTTGTGATATTCTCTGTGTATGCATGTTGAATGCTATGCTCATAACTATTTTACTTTTTCTGTTATGCATTTGCTGTTATGCTATGTATGAATGATTTCTTGTTGAATGTTTGAAATTTGAGAGAGAGAGAGTAAGGAATGAGTTTCAATTAGTTCTCAACCTGAGTGAGTAAAATTCCTACAAGGAGTGCAGTGGATTTTGTCCGCAAGGAGTGCGTTGACAAGGGTTCAGAGTTTTTATCTCTGAAACTCAGGAGGTATAACATTGTTCTCATTCTCACGGAAGTGAAAGTTAAGCACAGGAGCCGTGCAAGGTGTGCGCAGGCTTAGTAGAGTCTCAGAGCTTACAACCTAAGGGAATTGTTGAAAGGTTGTTGTCGCAGGGAGTGCACAGAGTCAAAGAGGTTCAAATACTAGAGCGTATTTGAAGAAGTGCCGCAAGGAATGCGCACATGAGTTATCCCGAGAGTACTTGAGGATTTTCAAGCAAGATCAGGAGGGATAGAGTCTTCGAAGTTGTCGAAGAAAGGCTCAAGAGGGCTAGTGCCTTGAAGTGTTGGAAGGAGGTGTAGCAAAGTTGTTTTGCAAGTGGATGTCGAGCTGCAGATATACCATATGAATCAACATTTAATTGTCAACCCGGGAAGGTAGACTTAGAGGAACCAGCACAGGAAATGCAGGGTTGGAGAGGTGGTTTAAAGAATGCCAAACTAACCTCTGAACTGCTAAAAGAAACTTGTTGGAAGAAGCTATTGTACTCTACTCTGCTCTGCACTACTCTGTACTACTCTGCACTAACCGGTATTGTTCTGTATTAATTAAAAGTGATCATATGCATGAAAAAGGTCTACTGCACACTGATGGCTGAAAACAAGTAAGTTCTTGCTACTTATTACTCCACACAACTCATCAACCTTCTATTTTATAATGCAATGAAACCCTCTACTGTAATCAAAGGAAACTTCTCTATCTCATGAGATATCCAGGCTAGTTCCTGAATGTTAAGCAGTCTGAACTAAAAAATGAAATCAATGGCTAAAAAAGATAATGTCTAAACTTGAATCTTGAAATGCTAAACCCTCTGTTGCAATCAAATGAAATGCTACTTCTGTGCTATTAAACAAATGAGAAAATGGCTGAAAGGTGATGTTCAAATCTGGAGATGGAGTCTACTGTGAATGTGATATACGCAGCTCTGTTTCCATCGAAGGGGGCCCTGCCTTCTCTGTCAACATGCCGCTCTTTAAATCAACGCATACTAGAGATAAATAACTCACAACAAACTTGCAAATAACAGAAGGCGAATTGATGGAACTCTTAACTATTTGATTGAAAATAAGAACAATACAAATGCTTGCCGATTCGATCTCTGTTCTATTCTCCTATCTAGTCTATGCTCCGTCCATCTCCTCCATTTCTCAAGCATAGCATCTCTTTATATAACGTTTCAGATCTCTGGCAATGCATGGCTTTGCGCCATAGATGAACAAGGAGTTACAAAACGGTTTTAAGAGTATCACTGGAGAATGAGACACGTTTTACATAATCAATCCGTCTAAGATTGCCTTTATCCGTGTCATGAGATTACAAAACGAATTTAAATGCTTGATGCCAGCTAGACACGTTTTGAGACACGTTTACACAGTCAC
>WSFP011535188.1:0-11872 GCA_009831015.1 Picea engelmannii
TCCTCAATAAAGTTAATGATCTCAAAATATTCTTCTGTCGAAGTTCCATTGACATTCATAGGTATCTGAATGAGCTTCCCACATAGGGTTATCAGTTTTCCTCTGAATAATCATATTCCTCCCAGTGAAGGAACCATAACAGGATTTCCTAAAAGTTCCCAGGTTCTTTCTATCATAACATTCACTTGTGTTTCCTCATCCAGAACACAGTCAACGTCGAAGTCTCCTAATATTGCTTCAATGCATTCTTTTTCTTTGAAGATCTCTGATAATCTGACATGTCGGTGGTCATTCAGGTTTCCTCTCATATGTATCAATACTTTCTCTGATTCATTATGCGATTATGCCATAATCCTAGTTTTTGGATCTGCCTTAGGGTTTTCTTGGTTTAGATTCATTCTTTCAACTTTAGCAAATCATTCTAGGGAAATCAAATACTTCATGGTCCATAGATTTACAACAAAGACAACTAGGTCTTCTCCTAGGGCATTCCTTAGAAAGATGTCCTGGTTTTCTACAAATGTAATAGAGGGTTAATCCTCTCTTTCTTTTAATTGATCCCTAACCCTTTTTGTACTGCGCGCTAGGATCGTAGGAGCTAACCTGCAATTTTTTTTTCTAGGATCCTGCATCCATTTGTTAGTCAAAATATTCTTTCTATGCATAGGTATAACATATCTTTCACTATTCTTATTATATCTACTCATGTCAAACATTCTTTCATCTACCAGTACCCTAGTTTTCGAGCTAGGATAGAATATATCAAACATACCTAGATCCATGCTTTAGAAATAAAATTTTCCACTTGTCTTACTTCTACAGAGCACAAAGCTTTTAGATCTAGAACTTTTCACTATTCTTACCTTTATCAGAGCACAAAACTTGCAGATCTTACCTCTTTTCTTTAGATCTGACCTCTTTTCTTGGCACAGAGCTTCAAAAGTTAAGAAGAATGATGCGAACTATGGCAATAGATCTATACACAGATCTTTCTCAGTTGCAGGTAGAATCTTTGCACAACGCTTCTTCTTCCTCAGTTCCCAACAATCATAGTTTCAGTCCCAGCAACGGAACCATTTTTTGGCACAGGGGAAAACCCAGGGTTCAACTCTACAATAGCGCACTAACAAAACCCTAACTACCAACCCTTTCAGAAACACCTGCAAATCAAATGAAGTCTCACTCGAGGTAGAGGAAGTGGTGGTTGCGGGTTTCAGATGTCTGCAACCTTAGCTGGGACACAGATATGTGATTCTAGTATTTAACAAAGAATTTAGTAGTAAGCCTTCATCAATATCTAACCAATATCTAATCCACATATAAAATAGAGCATCACAACATTCACCCAAATGTAATGTATCTAAGCACTTAGCATAAGGAATTAGATCAGATCTAGCATAGTCAAGCACTAAGCAAGTTCACAGAGGTCAACTCTAGCATCCAAATTCATCATAAGCACAAAGTATAAACAAATCTATCTATCTATCTATGTCAAGCACTTACCAGATAACACATAACTACACCAACACATCGCACAAAGTAGGGAAACACAACATATACGTGGTTCACTCCCACCCTGGGGCTATGTCCACCAACTCTTCTTCTTTATTAGCTTCTCCAATCAAATACATGCACAGAGACACAAAAACCTTACTCTTCATAGGACAGGAGATCTGCACACCTCGCTAGATCCTCCTTCCTTGCATTACAACACAAAGCCCTTCACAGTCTATTACAACCACTTTCACTTAGCTCTGCAAGTCTCTCACAGTATGCACAAAGCATTTACAAGCCACACTTGCACTTTGCACAACATCACATAGATGCCTCTTCCCTATTCCTTGCATCACCTAGACATCTATTTATATATTACAAAATAGGCCTAAGCATGGGTAAAACCATGGGCCAACATTCCCATACTCGTTACATATTCCCAAATCCCAAAAATGACCCAAAATGGGGTCGATATCCCATGATCTCTTCTTTGTCTTGCGCTCCTCCTTCAACAGGCTGTCGAAGTCCAAAATGGTCAAACTTGACCAAGGATCTCTCAAAACCTGGTCGAGGGACAACAAGCATAGGAAGTTCATCATTCTTGTGGATAGTAGAAGAACCCATAATTTTATTCATCGCGACATTTCCCAAGAATATAATTTCTATATCCATGCTGTCAATAATTTTCAAATCATGATTTCCAATGGCGGGTCCATGAAATGTGGAGGGCATTGTGAAAATGTGCATCTACAAATTGGTGAGTACCACATGCAATCTCATATGTTTGCTATTGACATGGGCAATTGTGACATTATGTTGGGTGTAGAATGGATTAGGACTTTGGGTACCATTCTCATGGATTTTAAGAAATTAACCATGCACTTCGACCAGGAGGGACACTAATACAAGTTCCAAGGAATCACCATCAGTTCCCCGAAGATCATCAGTTCCCATCGCATGGAAAAGATACTAAAAAAAGGTCATGTTGGCATTATTTTCCAACTCCATGCCATACAAGCCACTCAGACACCCTCTGTGCCATAGGTGTTCATGATCATTCCATTCCCCTTGTCCCAGGAAGCCTTCATCCCAATATCCGTCCCTATCATCATCCCTTTTCCCAAAAAAATGAATTTGAGAAAATTGTTCAAGAATTTCTCAACGCAGGTGTTATCCGCCCTAGTACGAGCCCCTACTCTTCTCCTGTGGTCATGGTCCTTAAGAAATAGGTTCTTTGCACATGTCTCCTGAATTCCGTGCCCTCAACAAACTCACCATTAAAGATAAATTTCCCATTCTTGTCATTGATGACCTCTTCGATGAATTGAGTGGTGCTCAGTTCTTTTCTAAACTTGATCTTCATTTTGGCTACTATCAAATCTGTATGAATGAGGTAGACATTCCTAAGACTGCATTTAGAACTCCTGAGGGCCACTATGATTTTTTGGTCATGCCCTTTGGCTTGTGTAATTCTCTCTCCACTTTCCAAAGCCTCATGAATCATGTCTTATGTCCTTTTCTCTGTCATTTTGTTTTAGTTTTCTTTGATGATATCCTCATATATAGTAAAACCTAGACAACTCATCTTTCTCATGTGGATCGAGTTCTCCATCTACTCTCTCAGCACCAACTTTTCCTCAAAAAATCTAAATTTTCTTTTGGCACCTCAGAATTCGAGTACTTGGGTCATCTTGTTGGCAAGGCCAGTGTCCGGGTGGATCCTAAAAATATTGAAGCTATGCAAGATTGGCCTCAACCAAAGACTCTCAAAATCTTGCGTGGATTTCTAGATTTAACTGGTTATTATCAAAAGTTTGTTAAGAATTATGGAAATATTGTGGCACCTCTCACTGCTCTCCTTAAAAATAATTCTTTCACTTGGAATCTAGTAGCTACTCAGGATTTTCAAACCTTGAAGATGGCCATGTGCACCACTCTAGTGCTGGCCCTTCCTGATTTCAAAAAGACCTTTGTCCTGAAATGTGATGCTTCCAGGAAAGGAATTGGTTCAGTCATTATGCAAGAGGGTTGGCCTTTGGCTTTTACCAACAAACAACTGTCAAAGCGACATTTGGGAAAATCAATCTATGAAAAGGAAATGTTGGCTATTCTGCATGCCATGGATCTTTGGCACCCTTATCTAATCAGGCAACACTTCCAAATTAATACATATCATCAAAGCCTTCAATATTTTCTAGAACAACACCTTTCCTCCCCAGAGCAACAAAAATGGGTGACTAAGATCTTTGGATATGATTATTAGATCATTTACAAGAAAGGAAAATACATTGTGGTTGCTGATGCACTTTCCAGAAAATATGAAGATGAAGGGTCCCTTTTTTCTCTCTCCTTCATTGTACCATATTATCTCCAAGATGTTCACCAGGAATGACTACATAATCCCAAAATTTCACATCTGATACAAAAATTGTAGGCCAATTATCCAGTCTCCCCAGGGTACTCTTGGCTCAATGATGAGATTCCATACAAAGACCATTTATATTTAAGTAAACAATCAAAACTTAAATCCATGGTACTTTCTAAGCTTCATACTACACCCATGGTTGGGCACTTTGGGTTTACCAAAACCTATGACTAGGTCAAACATTCTTTTTTTTGGTATGGTATGAAACAAGACGTTCCCAATTTTGTGGTTGAATGTGATGTTTGTCAATGTAACAAGGGAGAAACAGTCAAATCTCTTGGAACACTACAACCGCTTCTGATTCCCTCTGCTATTTGGTGGGATATCTCTATGGATTTTATTGTAGGATTACCTAAATCAAGAAATAAATCAGTCATCATGGTGGTAGTTGATCATCTTTCCAAGTATGCTCATTTCTCTTCTCTTCAACACCCATTTACAACCTGCATTGTGGCTCAAATTTTCATGGATCCGGTCTTCAAGCTTCATGGCATGCCTCATTCTATTGTTTATGATCGCGACCCAACTTTCACTAGTAATTTTTGGCAAGAACTGTTCAATCTACAAGGCACCCAATTGCATCTCAACACATCTTATCATCCCTAGACTGATAGTCAAAATGAAGTTGTCAACAAGTGTTTGGAAACATATTTGAGGTGTTTTTCATCGGAAAGGAAAAATTAGTGGGACTAATGGTTAGCACTAGCTGAATGGTGTTACACTACTTATTACCATACAAATACTTGCATGACTCCTTTTGAAGTGGTATATGGACAAAAACCACCTTCAGTTCTCTCATACTTTCTAGATGTATCGAAGGTCCAGGCAGTTGACAAAATTCTTATAGTTTGAGAGGATATTCTTCGTACCCTCAAAGAGAATTTGGTCATGGCCCAGAAACGCATGAAGCAACAAGTAGATCAAGGTCACTCTAAATGTTAATTTGCAGAAGGAGATCATGTGTTTCTTCAATTGCAACCTTACAAGAAAAATTCCCTCAAGGCTGACCATTGTCAGAAACTGGCGCCCAAATTTTATGGTCCTTATATCGTACTTCTCAAGCATGTGGGATAGGTGGCCTATCAGTCAACCTTGCCCATTCATTCTCAGCTCCATCTTGTTTTTCATGTTTCCTTCTTAAAGAAGGTGATTGGAACTAAGATCCAAACTCAAACCAACCTTCCCGAGTTGGACGAAGAAGGCTCCATTTGGCTACAACCACAATCAGTTTTGGAACAACATGAGCATCATCTACGTCAGCAAACCATCAAGTGTTAGTCCAGTGGAAAGATACAACTCCAACAGATTCCACTTGGGAACTAGCTACCATTCTGCAACAATTTCCTCATCTCAAGCCTTGAGGACAAGGTTGTTTTTAAGAGGGAGGACATGTTAGGGACCTAACCCCTCACGTAGGTAGAATAATATATTTCCATGTAATAAAGGTCAATATTAATAAGGCCTATAAATAAGGAAGAATAAGTCAAATGTAAGAATACCTAATAGAAGCTTCTGCTTCTAGAAGGATCTTCCTCGAGAGTGTTCTTTTGATAGACATATTTAGTATAAATATGAGTCAAGGGTATGAGAGTTTTGTCTTGGATATTATTGTAGTAGAGCTCTGATCTGCTGGAGGTTGCCCCCTCGAAGAGGCAAATGAACATTTCTCTTAGTAATCAAAGTTCTCTTTCTGGTGATTTTCTGGTATTATTTTTGTATTATTGTGGTGTTGTTTTGGTTATATCATTGTTTATCTTCCATTTCTAGCTAATTATTTATGTTTTGAAAACTATTTATATCTGGAATATTACATAAAATATCCACGCTCTGTCTTCAGTAAACCTATGGGTATCCATGCTTTGTCCCATTATGGACCGCGGATGTTCGTGCCCTTCTAGTACTACAACCTATGGATGTCTTTAGTAAAACCCCAGTTCAATACCCATAATATCGACCCTTTGACTCCTACAACTTATCTCGTCGCTACTTCAAACTCACTACTATAGATTTATCAATTATACCTACCCATAACATTTCACAAAAGAAATATTCAATGTGCTCAAATTAGGTTCTAATGAGAGACCCTTGCTCTCTTATTTATACTCTCCAAGTATCTTGCTTTAGGGGTTATATTCCAACTTTTTTACCCAACTTCCCTCTTTTAGGGATAACCCAATTTCAACTACTTTACCCACTTGCAACCACTTTATCCAAAAATAGTAAACTCACCACTTCTTGTTGCAACTAATTTATTTTTAATTATTTTCTTATTGCAACAACTTAACCCATGATTAACTCGTAGATACAACCACTTTGACTAGTAAACTTCTTCTAGGAGCTTCTAGAATAATTGACGTCTTTGACCTTCTAGGGGCTTCTAGATAACTCATGAGGGTTCTCTAACTTCACTAAGCCATATCTCCTCAACTGTGAGGAACCACGTGACATACCACATATAACCAACAATGACATGACATGTACTATCCATTTATGATAGTATTTCATTCAAATTCATTGATCTTCATTACATTATTCCTTACATAAAAATGGGTTCCTTATCCACACTTCTAGGGATACTGGAATTTGATACCAGGATTTATTCAAGGGTTGACATCAATGAAAACCAACCCAATTAATCAACACAAAAAATGACGTGTGAGATTTCCAAATTATAGTAATGTCATTTGTGTACAAACAAATCCTTGGATTTTTCTTTTTATCTGTAATATACCCACTCCCATATTTTCCAGAGTTGGGGTGATTTTTTCTGAGTTTAAGGAGGAATTGTCACTATGGTATTTAGTCAAACAGTTTGTGTACTAGCTGTTGTAGGTATACTATAATGATTTTATGAGTGATATGTAAGGAAATAACACACTCCTCAATTAACCAACAATGCAATCTTGGTAATATAGACTGTAATGACCCCATCGATACTATTACAAGCGAAGCAGAAGTGCAATTTTTTTTTTTGATTGAAAGGAAAGTAGGTGACAATGACAATATTTTAACGACACCACTGACGATGAATGAAAGCACATAGTCCAGGCAATAGGAAAAAATGACTCCACACACTGGCGCAAGGGAAACTGGCGAAACATGTGTAGAACAACTGGGAGGAATGACTACCCGCCCGATGCAAACAACACACCTAGTAGCTAAGGGAAAAAATTCCCTACCTGACACAATGACCTTAACGAACAATACTAGACCCTCAAGGCGCATGAACCCAAGACAATAGGGATATCTACCCATGGGCCAAAAGCATCTTACAACGCTCGAAAACACCCACATAGGACTCACCGACTCCGACGAAGTTCTCATTCACTGCTATCCAATAGAGCGCACCATGATCTCATCATCAGGAATCATGTCATCCCCAGGTGATAGACGCATCCATAACTTGGCACATCACATCCTATCTAGACCAAGGACTCTAGATAAATCCGACGTGCTAGGACGAAACAATAGACAAGGAGACTTCACCCACACCCCAAGCAATGGGTCAGCAAGATGCAGGATGATGTCAACAAGAAAACGCAAGTTGTTACATGACCGCGCAACAACCCAACCCAACCCAATCATCTAGTCTGATGTGGATAATTACAATTTAATTTTATCATTAATTGTACTCTAACTTAGCAAGTGTATCTTTCCTTTAGTCAAGACTCACCAATCTCATTTAATCATTAAATTCAAATTAATTTGGGCAATTCTAAATTAATCCCAACATTACAATATTACTAGCAATGACATCATATGACAACATTAACCATTTCAAGGTGGAATGATACAATGAAACACTTATCAAAACCTTAAATTACATCATGTTGTCTATCTATACTAATTTCACCAAATGACAACTGTCTATGAACATTAAAAAAAAAAACTCTGCTAAGAAGTGACAATGCCATTAAATCCATATACATTCAATGAGAAACTAAAGCCATATACATATAATTAGATTTACTACCATATGCATTTAATAACATTTACTGCCTTATGTATTAAATGAGAATTACTGCCATATGCACTTAATAAGATTTACTTCCATATGTATTAAATAAGATTTGCTGGCAGGTAAAGTAAAACTCAGAGGTAAAAGTAAAACTCAAGAAGAATCCCATATCTGGTTGTCTAAAAAGGTCAGAAGTTGTTGTGTAAAGAAAATGTGAATTAAGATGAATGTAAAACTATGGTGTAATTACACAATGGATTGTCAAGTAAATTGGAATGTGTGTAGTTGAAAATTCACCAGGTGATCCAAAATAAAATGCCACTGAATATATGATATGTCTTACTGAAATTATGCACTGATGGTCAAATGAAATAGAATGGGGAAAACACAGAGAAGGTAAGGGTGCCATAGTCAATCGTACAAGACAACAAAGGTATGGCTTCTCAGCAAATCATAGTGTCACAATAGAGGTAAGGTGTAAAGGTTACAAATCGCAATCACATTAAATACCCCCCTTTTATTTTCACTTAACCAGGCTCAACAAAAACACAGGCTCAAATAAATATTTCGATTTCCTCAAGGAGCATCACATTGGCAAAATGACTTCAGGGAATTTAATGCACAAGAATATATAAAGATGCAGTCAACATTTAAGGCAAAGAGTGGCCATTCAACAACAAACACAATCATCATTAAAAGGCAATTTTGTGGTCATTCCAACGACAAAATCAGTCATTAATTAAGGGAAAATTCGTGGTCATTCCAGTGACCAACCATTCAAAATTTAAAGGAAAAATCATGGTCCAAAATTAAGAATGACATTAACAATATATAAAATGTTGGGCGTATAAGGAAGCTTCAACAACACGGTTTAAGAAAATAAGTCTTTGTGCATACAATTAGAGAAAAATGTGAACCCTACAAACTGTTGGGTGAATGCTAATCAATTAAAACTCAGTTAAATTACAACGTTGCTAACACAATAGGGAAACACAGTCTTCCAAGGAAATTTTGTTATAAGTTAACATAAGTTTACTTCCCTAAATGTTAAAACAATGCAATCATTCGACAGATAGATTCGTTGCCATTTCAGTTATAAAACTCATTGTCCAAAAGCCAAATACAATCGATGTCCAACAAGAACACTCAATACACTGCCACACAATTTGCTATAAAAAATGACAACGTTGTCTAAAACTATAACCATTTTCTCCCTATACAATTTGCTCATTATAAAATCGTACATGAAAAAAAAATGAATAATAGATCATAGTCACCATGTAAAATGATAGTCAATAATTAAGGAATCTCAATCAATAAAATAAAGAAATCGCAGTCCATACACCAAACAAGGATTGGGATTAGTGTAATAACGTAGACGCATCAAACAATAAAATGCAAACAACAATAAGAGAAGAACAAATCTCCAAGGGAGAAGTCATTGAAATGACTGCAGAGGTTCTATCAGCCCAAGCACAGAGAAAATCCAAGGTTAATCCCTTAAGGCGCAGAGAAAAAAAAAAGCACAGAGATAAACTAACAAGGACGCAAGGAGATCCTTATGCAGAGGTACCTTTTTCTAGAAGGCGCAAGACAAACAATAAACCAAGGACAAAAAATAGAGGTAGACAGATGACAGGAACATCCTTCACTCATCATCCACGCACATAAAAGGAGGGCATTGAGATCCATAGGTCTATTAACGTCGAAGCGACGACCGTAGATCAGGCACCTGGCCGACTTCTCAGGTGAGGACTGATGAGCTACGGATGGAAGGAAAAACAACCGCAATCATCACAAATCAATATACCAAAGGGCGTTCAAGACATGTTGGGAATCGAAGGCCATGGGAGTCAATCAATCATCGAGCTAAAGGCTATGGACAAAATTCAATCTTCAACTAGAATGCTAAGACAATCATTTTCCTTACCCAATTAAACATGCAGATCTAAAAGCGTAAATCATACTAACAATCTACCATGCAAAAATAAAGGAACTATACCATTTCCTAGTCGCCCTCTCTGAGTCGATGTCCTGCGCGCTTCGTACAACTCCTGCTTTCCGACCGATGAGACTTCACTAGTACCTCCCAGCCAATGCTAGGGGTACTCTTCTTCCCCCTTATCCCCCCGAGCCGTAAAGGGGCCACACACTCTATCCAGAGAATCAACTAGCTCCCATCTCACCTCGCAAGGCTGAGCTACCACTCCTCACCGAGCTGGGTATCCCAACTCCCACAAGCTAAGTCAGTCAAGTGTAGATTTCTGCAGTGTAACATTACGCAAAACAGAAGAGATCTATCATCCTCCTCCTCCCTCCTTTATATAGATTTTCTAAGTCAATTACTTTCCCAAAATCCTTTTTAATTTACTGTTCATTAATTTAATTCATAATAATCCTCCTCGTACATGTGTCACCCATCCCCTTCATTCCTCCAAAAACTAATTTCTTTAATTAATTAATTACCCCTATTTCCCTCACCCACCTAAAATCATTCCTAGAATCGCTCCTAGGTGTCCCCATATTCCCTTACAAGTTTTAATGACTTTCCCCCTTTCTAATTTACTAGTTGAGTTAACTTAGGAAGTTCTTAAATGCTAGATACCTTACTAAGTTAGACTTTTTCTTTTTCCTTGTGTTTCCACTTTCTTTTTATGTTTCCCTCTTTTTCCTAGTTTCCTAAATATTTTAGATTCCCTCTTTCCCTTTTCATTTAGAACTCAAATTGGCAGGTGTAGAAATTAACTTTTTCCCTTTTTTTCCTTTTTAATTTTAAATTATCATAATATAATAAAGCAATTATTTCCCCTTTTTAAATAATAATTTTAAATTAGCATAATATAATAGAACAATTATTTCCCTTTTTAAATTTTATCCCAACAGATTTTTATGAATCAATTTAATTGCTTACCCCCTTCTTGTCACAATATTAATGAAGATTATCATTATTATTTATTTATTTATTTTATTATTATTTTTTTTTAATAAATAGATAAAAAAATTATCACAAGTATAAATTAGACCTAGACTTTATTTTCCTAGGCGGGGTGACATTTTATTAGGGGAAAAGTTTTAAATCTTCCTTAACACATTATTCGTCCTAAATCCATCTAGGTTTATCCAATTATTAAATAACAACACGACGTGCCCTTCAGGATGAACTAGGTGCTCCAAGGGTGCCACTCACCTCTTATTGTTTCTCTTGTGCGATATGCTCTTCAGGACGCACTACGTGCTCCAAGGGTGCCACTCGCCTCTTTCGATTTTTCTTGCGCGATGTGACCTTCAGGGTGCACCACGTCCTCCAAGGGTGCCACTCACCTCTTGAATGACTTGGTAGACATCAAAAACCCCTAGAGTCAATACTCCACCAGGTGATCTTGTTGGAGACTAAGGGCCTCTAAGGAATAAGGCCCCTGCCTTACTGTGCACCCCTTAGAATCATCGTGAGTGACTGTCGCAGTCTTCCCTCTCGACATCGTGGGTCCTCTCGAACTAGGTAATTGTTAACCTACATTTAGAGCCACGACGGGAGTGCCAGTAGGTTGTGGAAGGGCTGCTGTCCACACCTGTTATCCACATTTTTGGTTATCGGGATGATAATATGATCATGTTATGATGATAGAAGATCAAACTCTTCTTTAAGAACATTTTCCAGAAGAAAGTTACATTAGTCATTTTCTCAAAATCATATTTTAAAGAATGGTATGCAGGCTGATTATATACTGTCCTGCGGAAATCCTTAATTTCCGCAGGTTGCACTCAGTTGAAATGCAGACTTTCCGCACTGTGTTAATGGTTAGGGTGCGGAAATGTTTCTAAAGGAGAAAATGAATAAATTCTCGACTCTTATAGAAGGAATCTTCTAGAAGGATGAGTTGGAGTTCGAATGGTTGGCAAAGTACTGGCTTTCCAGATATCTTGGGATTATTCCCTATCCAAGTAACTAATCAATCTTCTATTATATAATGAGGAGATTGCTTATGGAAAAGGTT
>WSFP011535193.1:0-11872 GCA_009831015.1 Picea engelmannii
TTACCACACCCAGAAGTAGCTCAACAAACTTTGAAATAGAAACTTTTGTAATTTTAGTATGTCGTTTTAACCACCCATATAGTTTCCCATACTCGCAATGATCCAAAATTATAATTTGCTTCTGAGTATATTTGCAAATGGAGTAATATTTCTCCTCATTTCTGAATATTACAAACCATTTTGCAAGCCACGGTAAGTGCGACTCCTCTAACAGAAGACAAATTCTTGTGTTCTCTGCAAAATTTGATACACTTGCTAAAACTGTGTTGTTGGAAGAAACTATATACTTCAACAAAGGAGCATTTTTCAGGTGACCTGAAAAATACCTTCCAAATCCCAGTAAGAAAACAAATAATATCAACAAAAAAATCTTCAAGCAGGCCTTTCAACCAACCAAAGCATTGAATACAGGGAGAACACCAATTAGAAGATACTTGTTTTTTTTTCCTCTCTGAGTTTCTGTTGGCTAACAGAGTTTTTTTTTGGCTCAAAACTCACGTCACATAAAACCATTTTCTCGTATTTCAATTGGGCCTCAATGGCATCTCTAAGTTGTCTTACATGTCCATGAACAGGAAAATTACAACGAAGGCACCCTAAATCCCAACTCTTTGATGATAGAGAGAAATGGGAATAAGTATTTAAAATCAACGTTGGAGGATGACAATATAATCCTCCGTATGTTTTGGTTTAATTCATCTTAATGGCAATGCCCTCGATATTTTCTCTTATTAATGACAATATTTTCGAATATGTGCACTAATTAGTGACTAATATCACGTATTAACATTCCCATATCCAAGCAGATTCTCAAATATGACAACCTATAACATATGCACAATATTAAAGAGGGACATGACGTCAAGACCTTTGTGCATGACACGTTCATGGATGGAAGCGTGGTAGTACAATATTTCACTGTTACTATGATGATGCCATTAAAAAACTAAAATAACCAACACTTTTTTGCAAATGCAAAATGCAAGCAAAAAAAATTATCAGATCCCATAATATTCGCTTGTTTATTCATTTTAATGGGAGATGTCCTCGAGCTTTCCACTTATTAAATCCAATCTTTTCGAACCTATCTGGTCGGTTGTCACTTTTAAAATCATAGTTAATGTGCATTGGGAAGGGCGGAAGGTGGCGGGGATGGAGGGGAGTGACAAAATGCTTTTAAACTTTTTTGAACACGAGAACGCGTGAACCCACAAAACTTTGAAGACTCGACTAAGTATGGAAAGGCAGGTCGGACAGATGGATTCATCATAGATAGAGGTAGGGTTTTGAGTTCGAGGAGCCTGGGCTCAAATTGTAGAGAACATAAGTTTTGGGTGCAAGATGTATACCCTGAACACGGGTTACCATAGTTCGATATCACCTATCTGCAAACCCGCGTTCATAAAATTGGCTAAGTATGCCAATGAACGACGTTCAGTCAAACTCATGATGTGAATATATATATGGAGATGATGATCTGTCAGTTTTCCACATCGGGAACCCGCGAGCACAAAAACGTGACAAAGTATAGAACCATAAACGCATAATAGAGGGTAAGAACAAAAGGGAAATACGAGCAAGTTTAGAACAAATTGGATAAATATGCAAGCGAACAACGACCATCCGAACTCGTGATGTGAAGATATAGACGAAGATGATGATTTCTCAATTGGCCACCCCAGGAACCCGCAACCACAGAAACGTGGAAAAGTATAGGACCAGAAACGCATAATAGAGGGGAAGAACAAAATGAAAAAACGGGAAAACAAGAACAACAACAAAAGGAAAATAAGAAATCAATGAACATGCAAGAATCAAGCATAAACCAGTGAACCGACAATGTCACTGAAGAACAATATTTCCCACATTGAATGTAGAGAACATTGCATATAAAAAAAAAACCGGAAGAAAATGTATTGTAACAGGCCTGTTAAGTAAACATTTAAGGCTGTGAAGCCTATTAGGTCAACATTTAAGTCTGTCATAACTGCTCTATAAACATTTAAGAAAGAATGCAGTGTGGTAGGTCTCTTACGTATGAAAAAAAACATTTATAACAATAATAAAAAAAAAATAGTAACAATAGTTCGAACGGTAGAGCCTATGTAAGAAAAAAATTTTATTCAAAGGACAAACTAATATGAAGTCAACTTATAAAAAAATGACTATCTATCTTCAAAACTATGGATATCTAAACATTTCAAGAAAAAATAACAACTCAGAAAGACCGTATATGATAGAAAAACTTTGGATATCCTAACATATCAAACATTGGGAATAGCGAAGATGGAAATAAGACCTCCAATCTGTTATCCAAACAGATCATAACAGATATGGTATTTTTTATTATATAGAAATCAATGTTTTTAGTTCCCTAGCTCCAACAATAGATATTATGAAATTATTTTTAGTCAAAGGACAAACTAATATGAAGTTAATGAATTATCGATCGTTATAGTCCCTCTACACCTTCGGCGGGAAAAAACACTTCAATAGCACACACACACACACACATATATCGAACTTGTTATTTTTCTTCAAATACTTCTTCTTGAACGAATTGTCGATGCTCTACCCATACAACTGACCAGACCCCAATGTCCCATATCCATGTATTTCATGAGATTCCCAATGTCAACCATGGAGGGAAAATAATTAATGTTTTTAACATCATTTTTTTTTACTAATCTAGGTTTTCAAAGGTTACTCTTCCCAATGTCGACCATGAACATAAAATAATTAATGTTTTTAACATCATTTTTTCTTAAAGTAATCTAGGTTTTCAAAGGTTCCTCTTCAATAAGAACCTAAAATTGATCGTTCACATGCAAACATAATGAAAATGTCCATGGAAAATTTTGTTGAAAAATTGAAGGAAGGAAAAATAAAATATCATAAACAAAAATCATTAAAAATAAATAAAAAATATTATGAAATGTGTGGCTCAAAAGTTCTTGAACGCTTATCATAAATGAAAATTTTAATCTCACCGCTCTCACAATTTCTTCAAACATACAAACAAAACATTCCTAAATTTTCATTCATCATTTTGTGATTAATACTCACACACTTGTGAAAAGAGTCCATCCTTCTTATTTACTCCATCTAAAATGGACTTAGACAATTCGGAGGACAAGGAAAACAAGATCCAACGTAGCATTCACCACTATTGATTTAAAGGTATGCCTAAACCAAAAAAGTAGTCAATTTTTTCATGTATTTTACCCATAATTCTAAATTCAAAAAGATTGTTTAAGCTACTAAAAAGGAAGAAAGTTGAATTTAAATAAAAAGCAAGGTTTTAATTTTAAAAACATGTAAGTTAATGTTAAAAACATGTTAGAATACGTTGTAGGATATTACAAGGATGAAGAGGGTTTAAATACAATAAATATACTAACCTTTTCTTCATGTTTGGTAACATGCACAACAAAAGTGACCTAATCATTTATCTCAAGGGATTCCTCATTTAGATGTACAATCTCCCCCAAAATGCTTACAGACCTCGATCTTGTCGATGATTTCACCATTATTATCCCTTAACAAATTCCATGATAGAGCCTCTATTATGTCCTAACCTCTGCCACTATGTCTATCAATGTGACTCAAACCCACAATCGCTTCGATCAAATGCAAAGGAAAATGAATCCTAGGTGACTCTTCGCTCTAGCCTCTCTTGCTTGGGGTCAACATTCTATCCTAGCCAAAATAAAACCACTATTAAGCCTCTACAAATAGAGTTGAGTGTAATGTATGATATCAAGCCCTACCCACTGCATTACAAGAGGAGTATGCATGATTTGAGATAGAGGTGTAAAAAGGCAATGCCATCGAGACTTGTGCATTCTAGGTGATGGTATTAATGGGAGAAAGTGCATTATTCAAGAGGGTGAAGTGAATATTGTAGTGAATAGGGTTGTAAGGAGAATAGGATAATATGACTATTGCTAACATCTACTAACAATGGAAACAAGCTACATCCACCAAGGATAGGAATAGGTGGTATACTATATCACATGATCGAAATGACCATGTTTTGAGAAAATATTCCCCTTAAAAATTCCTTTAGCATAATAATAGGCCTAAATGGTTGTAACACACTAGTTTTCATCCCCAGAATGTAATGTAATGTAAATATGAAAATTAGGCTTTGAGCCAAATAGTATGGCGAAGGGCCAAGAAATGTAAATGATGTACATTAAAGTTATTAATAAAAATATACATTACTGGCTATGAGACGTGAGGGACTAAAACGATTGGGTCTATGACTCCATGAGAGAGGAACAAGAGGGGGTTGTGGGGGCCAAGGGGCCCAAAGTCAAGAATATCATAATATTTTATTATAACCCAAAATCCTTACCGTAACTTATGTAAAAGAGATATAAGTCTTGAGATGTGTGAAAAAGTAGTTGGGGAGGATTTCCTTGAGTGCCAAGTAGAAGTTTATACACATGCATGTTTATTCCTTGTTTTTGAGAGCTACTGATCATTTTTATCATCATTATGTCCATCATTCTACTATCACACTACCTAGAAGAGAGTTGCAACATTAATGGAACCAAGCTTCTATGGGAGGATGAATTGTATTTCGATTGTGAAAAATTGATGTTGAGAATTCCTGTAGATCCCAACATTGAGATTTTCCTCGTCAATCTATGTTGAATCCTGATAATGAATGTGGTAGCCTAAGGGACTACATTGCAGAGAACGAGATCCACCCTTTGGGCTATGCAGACTGAAGGGGATAAGAGATTTGTTGATTAGGATGTTGGCATGAGTGAATGCACTGGAGAGTACTGGAAATTGTGTTGAGAGAGTACTTGTTTTTCCTTGTGGACTCATAGCCCTAGCTACGGGGTGGCATGTTGCAGACAAACCTAGTGAAAGAGTGTCTATGGTTGGTAGTAACATCCCACATCAACAACCAATTGGTTTCTTTCATTATGAAATATAATTGTTCTATTATATGTGCTTCTAGGTTGTTTTTTATATGTAAAAACTGGTTAAATTATTGTTTGTTTAAAGAATAGTTCTGTATTTTATATTTGTGTATGTTTACATGAATTACTTGAATTTGCATGTCATTCTGCATGTATAAGTTCATCATATAGTATAGAAGAATAATCCTATGGTATAATATTTTAATGATATGGTGAATTTCTGGAAATTGAAGAAAATTTCTGTGTACCCCACAATTTGAGTAGGTATAGGGGTGGTTGAATATGTTACAATGGTCATTTCAAGATTATTGCTTGTGATCAAGATCACCATGACACCATTATGTGTGAATCATGTGAGAAATATATGGTTTATGTATGTTGTACACATTTTCAAAGACATGTTTTCATACTATCCCAATTCCTTCTTACCATGAAGTACTAAAACTTAAAATAATAAAATAAGAAGAAGAAGAAGAAGTTGAAGAGTTTATACAAACTTTTCATATCAAACCCATTTAAGAAATGGATGATCCTCATGATTTCATTTTTGAATTTATATATGATTAAAATGTGGAAATATGGGGATCAACCCAGATCATGAATAATCGTCATACTAATAGAATAATCTATTAATATGTATTGATGTGAATGAGTTAATTAATTACAAGGAGAGCTTCTCAATTTATAGGTTTGAGGAGGCCCAACAAACACCTAAGATTAGTTGGGAAGTTGAAAGAATCTATGTGAGCTTAACTCAGATAGTTGTCACGTGTTTAGAAATAGATACAATATAAACAAACATGCCAACACCCCCCATAAGACGAATGTAGGGAGGAACAAATAAGAACAAAGATGGGTCTCGACAAGAAGGCCTGATAAGGTACCCATTTACAAACTCTCATAACTGGAGAAAAGGAGAAAAAAACATAGGAAAATGGTCCTATCCAAAAGATAGAAAAATGTCAGTGTTGAAAATGGCGTTGGAGATGAAACTAAAGAAGATCCCAAAATGATGCATTGAAAATCTAGAGCATGCGACCTGCAGAGGTTGAAATATCCAATCAAGAAGTATGACAAACTCTGAAGAAGAGGACCAAGTAACCTCAAAGAACATGTTTGAATTCTAAAGATGAAGAGGATTGGTTGTTGAGGCACGAGAATGGAAAACACTAACAAACATCACATAAATGCTTCAAAAAATAGGTGTTACTGAAGAAACATAACAAAGGATTTGAGCAAAAGAAAACATCATCAACCATCAAAAAAGCAATGAGGCGTGTGGATGATGAAAAATCCTAACATGAAGTATAACCAAAACTATAAAGAGGGATAGATAACTCCACATTGTCAACGTCATCAAAGATCCATGTTGAAAAAATTCTCAAGCAAAGACATTGATCCTCTTAGACGAGTCTTGACTTAGAAAGCCTATAGAATTGATAGAACATAAAAAAATGAGTGTCCTTATCGACACCAATCCATCTCATCGGAGTGCATGGGTCACAAGCCACTACAACCGCTAAGTCAAAATAGGAATGGTGCTTGATACGAGGCTCACTCTTAAGATGATTGATCTCAATCAAGCATGATGAGTAAAAAATCACCCAAGGAAGCATTGCATACCACCCCCCCACAATGCTAAACTGAGTGGAAAATATGATGGCAATGGATGTCACAACTGATGACTAAAGATGGAGTACGAGCTAAAGGTTGCAAAGATGCAAAACAACCTAAACAAGAAACACTCCAAAGTGGTGAGCTCCAAGAGACTACGAACCAAGGCAATACATGGAGACAAATGTCTGGTTACACTCCTAAAACAATATGCATGAGTGACACAAAATGATCCAAAATCGGATCAAGGAGGCTTCCAGGTCCAGAAAAGGCTAAAAAATGAAAGTTCTCGGAATAAGACGAAACCAATTTCATTGTGACCGACTCATTGCGTTGATTCTGTCCATATACTTACTTTCTCAAATGGGCTCTGTATGCAACAGTTATCACACTCTAATCGTTTTTTCAAACAACTAAAAAGTCAACAGGTCAACTCGCAAAATTCAATGATGATGTCAGCATGTTGTCCTACTGACGTCATCATTGAATTTTTCCAATTGACCTGTTGACTTTTTAGCTGTTTGGAAAAACGATCAGAGTGCGATAACTCTCACATACGAAGCCCGTTTGAGAAAGTAAATATATCAGCAAAGTGACATGTGGCAGCAGTGGTGACATGTGACTGGGCAGATGATGCACACTTGGACCAATGGCAGAGTGAAACTTGTCAATTTTCAGGCAAATGTGGTGGTGCCACGTGGCCCAGACATGGGCAGCCACGTGGCACCCAGTCATCAAACGTGTGGCAAGTTAAAAAATTGTTTTGGGGTTCATGGGTTTTGAATCCACAACCACAACCAAGCCCAAGCGCCTTGACAAAGTGCCCTAACACCAACGCGCCATGTATTTGCCTTGTTTATATAAGCCCATATATTAATATATATGTTGACTATATTGTTAAGGGCGCAAAAGGGAGGGGGTTGGGGCTAATCCCCAGCTCGTGGTCACTTGTAACCTGCCATATATCCAGAAGTCTATCCACCAAAAGGCGCACAGAGTTTTGTTGTGGACCAACGGTCCCATGGAATGCGCCATATAACTCGGGGATAGTGAATGTTAAGGGTTAGCGCGTGGCCAATTTTAGATGCATGTGACCACTATTTGAGGGCACGTGCATGATTTAGGGGGCTACTCTATGTTACAGAGTGGGTTTTATTGCATAGTTTTGGGATTTTTTATTGATTTTCAAGCCTGTTAATGGAGGATTTGGCCATTATTGGGAGATATTGGGATTTTTTTGAGCCCATATTTTGAGAGGAAGTTGGGGAAGGATAACCAACTTCAGATCTATAAAAACCAGGCCTGTTTGAGGCCACGGGGGGCATTCAGATCAGAGTTATGTTGAAGCAAAGCCAAGCCAAATCCATTTTTATGTAGGGATGTTGTTGAGGAGCATACGCTTGCGGGCCATTTCTGGGAGCTACACTTAGTCTTTTTCAGTGCCGTTAGTTTTGTTGGATTTCTGAGGTCGAGAAAAACACAGTGAGACCAGTATGAGATCCATTTGATGTACTTTTGTTGTACTTTGAAAGCATTGAAGAATTAATAAAGAAGCCTCCCCCACTGAGACAAAGGCCCGGAGACATAGGCAATTTTGTGCCGAAC
The DNA here is from genome assembly GCA_009831015.1 of Picea engelmannii. NCBI lineage: Eukaryota > Viridiplantae > Streptophyta > Pinopsida > Pinales > Pinaceae > Picea > Picea engelmannii. The sequence goes on from WSFP011535193.1 coordinate 8,160, forward strand.
TCGATTATCACTTCTCTTGTTATGGTTTGTTGTTCTTGCTGCTTATGTTCAGTTTTGTATATGAGTTCTTGGCTGTGATATAATTCTCTTATCTTCATCCTTCTTTCTTAAGTTTCTTGAATGGTTAATAATCCCATGTAATTAAAAACTCAACCACAGTCATTAAAAGATCTTTTCGGATAAAAAAATCCACCACTCAAAGGTGCAGAGCGAGAGGCACCATAAATAGTCATCATAGACAACAATCCTCGATATGGGTCCCTACAAACAAGGCCATGTTAGGTACCCATTTACAAGTGAGGAATCCATTTTCTTAATTTATCGAGCTTTGATACCATGTGGAGATCTGAGGATCAACCCGGATCATGAATGATACTATCAGAATAATATATTAATATGTATCAATGTGAATGAGTTGATTAATTACAAGGATAGCTCTTTAATGTATAGGATTGAGGAGGCCCAACAAACACCTAAAATTAATTGGACAATTGAAAGAATTTACATAAGCTTAACTCACATAAACATAAAATTAATTTAACCACAATCAAAATCAATAAATATATAACCTAAATAACTAAAAAAATTAAACAATTAAGCAATTTCAAAATGAACATTAGAATATGTAGTAAAGCAATCAGCTAGGTAAGACCAATACCAGATTTACTTTATTTAATACAAGAGATAGTGCCCATGAGAACAACCCATACTTTGTATTGTTTGGTGCAGCATGCCCTTCTAAGATACAACCGTGACTTGTCATGAGATTCTTGACTTATTTCATATTGTGAAATTGAAAGGAGGCCATTGTGTTGTAGAACAACTTATTAAGTCAAAGTAAACATGGTTGTAGATCCTAGTAAGTCAAAGTAAACATGGTTGGTGGATCTACATAAAGTCCAAAACCTTGTGTATGGTAGGCCGGGATTTTTACATTATCCATTTCATCTACGTGTCCCTTCCTCTCGAAGGGCAAAGAACTAACTTTAACATCTAACATTTGTTTTGAATGTGAATGGGTGAGGTGTGACAAATGGTATTTTGGGACCCTAGACGATCATTCAGTCCCATAGGCTTGTCGAGTTTTTAAAGTATGAGAAATTTATCATATTTTTTAATAGTCAACCCCAAATATCTGCTATCTAATGTCCCTTGCGTTAGGAGTCTAGATTCTCTGTGCTTACTTTTTAATTATATCTTTGACAAATCTTTAGACTTTGCATATTGATGCATGTATTTAACAGTCATTGTTAGTCCCTCGCTATTGTTTTTTTCAGGTTTTTAATTAGTTTCATTATTGAAGCATACAGCACTATGTCACTTTTGTGGTCTAGATTCTCTGTATTTATTTTTAATTAAATCTTGGATTACACTTTCAGACTTTTTGTCCTGGATTATTCTCTTTTAATTAGTGGTATGGATTATAAAATAGTTTATCAAAATTTATAATGTTGTTTTTTTTAGGATTTAAAATATCATTTAACTACTTTTTCATTGTATTAAAAAAGTGATGAGAAAATTTATATTTAAACTTTATATTTCCACAGTCTATTGTTTGGATGCAACATGATCATGCAATATTTTTCTTGAGCGGTCCTGCAATGGAAACCATGGTATGGAGAAAATACTATGTGGGGAAATGTGATGGATTGTGGGTTCAAAAGCAGTCTGAACCCAAACCACCTCTGTGTGGCCCTGCAATTACATGTTTATATGTCATCTTATCTGAGAGTAGGAAGTGGTCGTTCCCTTGAGCATTAAGTCTCGTTCAATCTACGAGGAAAAGCAGTGAATGGAAGGTAAGTTTGGTGGTTGAAACCTCGTCTCACCCCATAAATGGAAGGCATGGAAGGGACGACCGTGGGGACTGAACCGTCAGCCCGTGTTACCCCTGGGAGCATATTTCCCTGCATACCCATGCTCACCTAAGATCGCGTCTGACAGAAAGACGTGCTTTCAGTATGACATAAGAAGTCGTCGATGCAAATATTTGATTGTAGTGATCAGATCACACTCTTCATAGTCGGGGACTGTTTTGAGTATAAATATATAGTTTTTATATTTTGTTATGGTCATCAACTGGTTGAGCAGAGCTCCCTATTTTGTAATGTTTTGATGCCATAACTTGTCTCTGGTTATGTATAAGATTTGAGACTTTCAGATTAATATAAGTCAACCTCTTTTCATCTCTTTGTAAAACACTGTGCTAAAACACTCGGGCATGGAGGATCCAATCGAGGTTTGTTATGTTGTTGTAATGTAGGTTTGATTGCAACAATATCGTGACCAGTTTTAGTCATCTTCATAGATGATTTTAGGGGCGAAATGTCACTCATGGGAGAAATTAAGGGGCCTCCAATTTTTTATTGGGCGAATTTTTTGTATTAGAGTGATTTTTTTAAAGTTATATCATTAGGCCTTAATTTATTTTAGGGGAAAAATTGTGTACAGGGTTAGCCCATGTTTTTAGGAGGGATAGAGGAAAAAATAAATATATTTCTCCCCTGAAATTTGGAGGGACAAGCTTCCATTAGCCAAATTTCTAGAAGTATGGGAATTTATGATAGCTTCTTTGCCCTGCCATTTGGTAAAATCAGGGTTTATGGTTTAATTTCGCCCTGATTTTGTGGTATGGCTAGTGGTCACTGGGTAGCTACAATATTCCCTTTGCCCGATTTCCAAAGAACATGGATATTTCTGAGAGCGTTTTGGCCCTCCCACGTGGTATAAATTATATGGGATCTGACCATATATGCATTCCCCAGTTTACATCTTCGTGGTTATTTGAATTTACCCTTTGGGCCTTGACGGAACGGAGGTTTACAGTTTTACTCTTCGACGTTCCTCTGCTACTGCTTGTTTCCCCTTTGGGCCTTGAGGTTTACGGTTTTACTATTCAACGTTCTTCTATTGGGTAATGGGTTACTCCCAGGTTAGGCCTAGGCACCAGTGACCATATTCTGTTAACCTTCCAACAGAAGAGGATCCCGCTCGCGGCTCGACGCTGAGGCTCGACCACACTTTCTTCTGCTGGGTAACGGGTTACTCCCAAGTTCAACCCAGGCACCAGTGACCATATTTCGTTAGCCTTCCAACAAAGGAGGACCCTGCTCGTGGCTCGACGCTGAGGCTCGAACACACTGGAAAACTCGCATATCTGGATTCTGATTCTCTACGTTTCCATCAAACAAGTGGTGTAGCTATGGCTTCAGAGAGGTTCTTACAGATTTTCTATTTGTTGAACATATAAGTTAGTGAATGTATTTTTACATCCATCTGGTGTAATTTTCATCAAAACTATAATATAAGAGATAACACAATTCAAATAGCATTTAAATTGTTTAATGGAATGAAGGTTTCATCATAGTTGATTTCTCGTTTCTTTGCTTAGCCCTTGGATACCAATATTTATTCATGATTATCCAGTGATCCATTGACTTGTAGTTTATTTTGTATACCCATTTTCATCCTCCTATTGGTACTACACATCATACCTTTTTCTCTGGGAACCCCTTTGAAAATACTTGGAGGGCCTTGTGCTTTTATATTAATCCTTTTAGTTCTTGGTAGCATCCCTTTGATTCTCTTGTTTAGAGCAACTAAGATGAGTCAACTTTATGTCCCAATGAGACTATTCGGTTCCACCTTGATTCATGTTACAAATTATTAGTACCTATGTGAGTCGTACTCATCCTTTGTTGCCCAATATTAAC
>WSFP011535194.1:0-11872 GCA_009831015.1 Picea engelmannii
AAGTTCTCCTGGTGTAGAGTAACAATGGGCATTGCTACCCTGGATTGTTGACTATATAATCCCATGGACCCCTGGATGCAAAGAAAACAACAAGTGGGAGAATGTTGGGTATGTGTTATATTCTTTGCATGTGTGTGTGTGTGTGGGTGCGTCAGATATGAAAATTGCGTCTGACGATCCCTTCACCTAGAGTTATTTCATGTGCGTCAGGTTCTTTCCTAGGGGGGTCCCACGGGGGGGGCAGGTATGCCCCCCCCCCTGGTTACATGCAACGTTCGGGGCAGCGCCCCAAAAAAAATTTTTGGGCGGTTTTTGCTATTTTTACCGGAATTGTAAATTAATCCCGGATTAAGGGATTAATGTTTTGGTATCTACGAAATACCTAAAAACATTGTATATATTGTATGATGAATGGTGAAATTCGATATAATGAAAATAAGAAAGGTTTTCCCGGTTGAGGGTTTCCGGTATAAAATCTCTATGTACTCTGTGTATGAGCCATTGATTAATTTCTGTATTGCTTAAGAATCTATATGCATTGCTTTACTTCACAGGTTTAAAACTTACAGGATGGCTATAATTGATGCCATGTTGGATCGAACAAAACGAGACAAAAAGAAACTAGCCATCGCAAAGAAGGAGATGGACCATCTGCGCCATCTGACAAAATATTATCAGGCTCAACGCAAGAAATAGTGTTCCTCAAGAGTGAATTCCAAGAAGCATACGCACAATTCACAAGCGAAAGACATCTCGTCACTGCATGTGTATCCGATTTTCAAGAAGACACTCTCATAGCACTGGCAACCTCTAAAGACGTGGAGAGATGGTACAAAAATGCATACCAGGCTGTAGAACAAATCGATTATATCATTGCATTATAGAAGGGCTGAGACACGAAGGAGCATGGCATCCAAGTGCTGATGGATAACAACATTTCCTGAATTAGGAAGACAACTGAATATTGGGTAAGTATGGCCCAGGAACCTCAATGAAAGATACATGAAAGGTTGGCCGAGTGCAAGAAAATATGGGAGAAGATCAATTGGGAGATGAAAGACATTGGTCTTCCAGATTTTGGCTCCCCTGAATACTTTGTTGATTTGCATGACATAGTCAAACGACATGCAGAACACGACTCGGCATGGGAAGTGGAGATCACATAGATAGCGATCATGACACCAGGTCAGGTAAAGAATTTTATGGAACACCTGATCAAGGCTCGTGCAGTAATGCATCGTTTAAGTGCCAAGATGATCATATATAGAGAATGAGCAATAGAGATAAAGGAAACCCTCTCAGCCTCGATGGAGCAACACAGATTCTCGTATGCTAACACATGCGAGGATCTGTTCATCAAGTGGTTAGGGTACGAGAAGAATCATCAACTCTAGTAGAACCACTAGACGATCTCAAGAGAACAAAGAGATCAAGTGTCACGTGTCATTCTTTTGTTTTACTTGACACAAACTTTTAGTAGCTATTTTAAGTTGGTAGTTCTTTATAAATAGGGGGATCGACCTTTTGGGAAGGGTCGATGGTTTTGGGGAAGGACCCTCTTTTTTTAGCATTGAAAAGAATTATTCCTGAGCAACTTTAATTAAGAAGTTTGGTTTAGAACCAAAGACAATTTTTATTTTCATCAAAGGCATTATGTGATTGGATTGAGGAGGAACTACTACCATCTTTGAATTCAGTAGTTGATGATGTGACAAGTAAGAATTTCTAAATCTATTGATAAGCTATATTTTTCAATACTTTAAGAGTTCTTTTGCTCTAAATGATGAAAATCACATCGTTGTGTTAATATGTGATTGATGTTAGAGCTAAGGAAACTATTTTTCTTGCACTTATATTATTTCATGTGTATTTTCTTTCAGGCATTGTATCTCAGTCAATGTTTAAATACCAGTAAGTTAACATATTATTACTAGACTTGTAATAGGTGGGGATATCATTGTCTACACGCTAGAGCACGAGGGTTATCCTAAGCTCATCATTCTTCAGTAGTTAATAGTCATGTCTATCAGTTGGTTTATACCATCACACCTTACTTTATCAGACTCGTCTAATAATAAAAAAAGACAAAAGAGAAATGTTTTATCTGAAGGAGGAACTTTCATAGAAATATATTTTGTCAATCACTAAGTAAAGCCCATCGGTAAATTGGCTAGATAGAAAGATCTGGAGAACCATTCCATCCATCAAATGTTGCAGAATCTAATTGGGCCTCTAAGGCAGTTTTGGTTCCTACTATTGAGTTAAAGGATCTTGGACCCCTCAATAGGGCTTCAGACCACTCTGGATACTACCTCCAAAAAAATTCCTAAAGGAACCAGAGGTCCAAGTGGCTATGTGCCCCCTAAAGGAAGGGCCTCAAAAATCTTAGGTAAATAATGAAATTAGTCTTCTGGAATTGTAGGAGATTGAGAAGAAAAGACAAGGTAGACTCAGTAATACATCTATTCAAATCAGAAAGACCTCAGATCCTCCCACTTTAGGAGACAAAAATGAAGGATATTGGAGTCCTTAAGGAGATAAATCAATTCTGGAAAAATAACACGGGCTTGGCAGTAAGCTCGTGAGGAGCTTCAAGAGGAATATTCCCTCTTTGGAAACCTCATCAGTTTCGGTGGATAGAAAGTGAGGAAACACTACACTGGTTGCTGGTCAAGCATGATCACGTCAATTCAGGTAAGCATTTTACAGTAGTAAACATTTACATGCCAAATCAATATCATGAAAAATTGTCTTGCTGAAAATCATTGAGAGCATTATCTGAGATTGAGACCTTGGATAACCTCATCCTTGCGGGGGACTTTAATACTAATATGTCTCACTAGGAAAAAATGGGGGGTTCCTCTGTTCGGGATCTTGATTGAGAGTGTCTTGAAGATATAATCTCCTATCTATATTTGTTTAATGTCAATCCCTCTAAAGGCTCATTCACTTGGTCTAACCGACGATCCAACCTTGGCCATATTGAAACTAGGCTGGATCATTTCCTCATTATCAATTCCTTTCTCTTGGAATCCTCCTCCCATATTTCTTACATCCTTCCCTAGGAGAGTTCTGATCACATGACATTCTCTCTTTCTTTCATCAATAACCAGGACTTGGGCCCTATTCCCTTTCGTTTCAACCCTCTTTGGTTGGAGTGTCGCTCCCTCATTCCCTAGTCACTTCTTCATGGAGCCCTTAGATCAAGGGATATCCAATCCACATATGGGAACAAAAGTTTATTAGATTGAAAAGGGACATTAAGGAATGGGTAAAATCCTCATACAAAGTCCCACAAGAGGAAATTATTCATCTACAAGAATAACTAGTAGAGGTTGTGACCAAAATGGAGCAGTCCCCTATCACCACAATCCTTTTAAAAGAAGAAGAGCAATGCCAAAATAAATTACAAGGGGAAATCAGGGAAGAAGAAGAAATTTGGATAATAAAATATTGTTATTTTTGGCTTCAAGCAGGAGACCATAACTCCTCCTTTTTCCGTAAGCAATAGAAAATGAGAAAATGAATGAATACAGTGGAGAAAATTCACCCGGAAGATCAAATTATTCTGAAGTATTTTGAGGAGATAACGAAGGCGACCTCTACTCATTTTTTCAATATTTATTTTGAGAAATGCCATGTAGATATTTCCCTAAGAGATAAATCCCTTTCATTCATCCCTCAATTGGTCTTGGAAAGGGAAAATGAGGAACTAAACAAAAGGGTGTCGAAGGAGGATATTTCTCAAATATAACGCAGTTTGAATCAGATAAGGCATCGGATCCAGATGGATTTTCAACACACTTCTACAAAAAATGTTGGCACACCATTAAATTCTACCTGGTAAGGATGATTCAAGATGTTCAAAAATACTGCGGACTGGGAGGAGCAACAAAACTTGCATTCTTGGCTTTAATTCCCAAAGAGATGAACACGGTATCCTTCTCCATATTTAGGCCCATCTATCTATGTAATGTATCCTACAAGATAATCACAAAAATTATTTCTTCTAGGATTTAAAAGTTGCTACCTAGGCCGATATTCCCCTCCCAAGGAGGCTTTGTAGTGTAGAGGAAAATATGGGATAACATTGTTTTAGATCAGGAGGCTATCCACTCTAGTAAATATTGAAGAGATTGAGGCATAGCCATCAAAATAGACATGGAAAACACCTTTGATCGAGTTAGACATAGCTTCCTTCTTTCAGTTCTAACAAAATTTGTGTTTCATCCATCCTTTATCAGATGGATTGCAACCTGCATCAGCAGTCCCTAGATTGCCACATTGATAAATGGAAGAACTTTGGAATTCTTCCAGGCTTCTAGATGACTCGGCCCAGGTTACCCCCTATCACCCATCCTTTACATTTTTATGGCTGAATCTATGGCCCAAATTTGGAACATGAACAAAGAACTCGAGATATTCCAAGAATCAAAATCACTGCAGGGGTCAAGCACATAAACCACTTTCGGTTTGCAGATGGCATATGTTTCCTAGGAGGAGCCTCTTCAATAATAGTCAGAAGGTTCAAAATGGTGTTAGAGAAATTTTTATCTTCTTAAGGTGGGCTTCTTAACTCTCATAAATGATATCATTGTGCTTGGAATACTAATTATCACTCTATAGTTGTCATGTCAAGGATCCTTCAATTTACCCTAGTCTCTAATTGGATATCCTTGAAATATCTCGACAACCCCATTTGTCTTAAATCCCTTTCAAAAACATATTGGAACATTATAACCTCCAAGACCAAAGATAAATTCACTAGTTCAGGAGAAAAATGGATAAACCTTGCTGGAAGACTTATGTTGGCTAAGGCAATCCTCTCATCCCTCCTAGTTTTTCAATATTCCTCTCTTCTTGCCCCATCAAGTGTAAAAAAATAAATTCCTCATCAATTATGAAAATTTCTTTAGGAAGGATACAAGTCCAATACCAAAAGGTTCCATATAGTAAATTGGAAGACCGTGAGAGCTCCTAAATCAAATGGTGGACTGGAAATAAAGGACCCCATGCTTGCAAACTTATATCTAGGAGAAAAAAGGTCGTGGATAATGATAACGGGGGACTATGTAAATTGGAAAAATGCTCTATTGTATAAATATTTTCAGAGAGACCACCTCAGAGGTGTTGAACTCCCCTTTCGTCCCATCTCAGGATCCCCAATTTCTAAGTTGCTCCAAGCGTCGATTCCTCTCTTGCTAAGTCATCTATCATGGATTCCTAGGAATGTGTTGAGGGGTCTTAAATCCCTTTAACTCAACAACAAGAACCAAACCTGCCACTGAGGCCCAATTAGACTCTGCAACATTTAATGGTGGAATGGTTCTCCATATCTTGCGATCCGGCCAATTAATTGATGGGATTTACATTTTCTTGTGAAGGTTTCTCCTTTAGTTCAGACGTTCTCTTTTTGTATTTTCTCTTAGGTGGGACCGATATAAGATGAAGCCGGTATAAACCAACTAGGTAACAAGGTGGGAACAAGCTTAACTATTGGAGAGGAGGCTGAGCTTGGGATAACCCATTCACTCTAGCATGCAGACAATGATTATCTACCACAGGCCTAGTACTAATACATTAATCAAGTTGGAATTCCAATTACTGACTAAGATACAATTTATCAGAAGAAAAGCATGCATGTGATAAACGATGGCAAGTAAAATAATTCACTCAACTCTAATCATCAATCACATAATAACACAACGATTTATTTTCATCATAAAAGACAAGAACTGTAAAACATTGAATTGGATAACTTATCAACAGATTTAGTATCTCTTACTTGTTACAACATCCATTTATGAGACGAAATAAGAAATAATTCTTCTCCACATCCAATCATATATGCATTTGATGAAAAACACAAACTTGTCTCTGGTCCAAAAAGGACTTCTTAATTAAAGGAAGCTCCAAAATAGTTCTTAACAAAACCAAAAATGAGGGTCTTTTCAACCACCATCGACCCTTAACTAATTAGTCGATGCTCTTATTTATAACATATAATTAACTAAAAATAACAATTAAAGTGCAGCTAAATAAAACAAAAACTCACCACATGGTGCTTTCTTCTTTCAGTTTTCAAGAATCATCTAATGGTTTCATTTGAGCGGATGACTCTTCTCGTACTTCGACCACTGGAAAAAAATATCCTCGCACGTGTTAGCGTATGGAAACATGTGTTGATCCATCGGGGCCAAAAGGATCTCCTTGATCTCTACTGCATGTGCCTGGTATTTGACTATTTTGGCACTTAACTGTTGTAGCACTATCTGAGCCTTGATCAGATGCTTCGTGAACTATTGCACTTGTCCTGGTGCCATGTTCACCACCTTTGTTATATCCATAGCCCACAATGAGTCTTGTTCGGTATGTAATTTGACGATGTCGCACAAGTCGACAAAGTCATTAGGTATACCAAATTCTGGAAGGTTGATGTCTCTCATCACTCAATTGACCTTGGTCCAATTATTTTTTGCACTTGGCCCACTTTTCTTGGATCTCCCGATGAGGCTTTTGGGCCATTCTCACCCAGTATTCGACCAATTTCTTTATGTGGTCGATGCTACTATCTCTAAGTACCCGAATGTCATGCTCTTTAGAGTTTCGGCCCTGCTGAATGACGTTGATGTAGTCGATCCTTTCCATGGCTTGGTGCACTTTCTCATACCAACTCTCCATATCTTTACACATTGCCAGAGCCATGAGGGTGTCTTCTTGGTACTCGACTATTCTTGCAGTGAATAGATGCCGCTCGTTTGCGAATGTATTATAGGTTTTTTGGAACTTGATCCTCAGGAACACTGTGGCTTATGTGGCATCTTGGTAATAATTTTCCAAATGGTGTAGATGTTCTAACTCTTTCAGAGAAGCAGCCAATTCCTCTTCATCCCTTTTTCTCTGTTCAGGGTGGCATCTGATATTTCCATCCCTGTGCCGATAAGTTCAGATGTTTTGGCATGCTCTGTATTGATCAAATATTCCTCCGTGGTGATGATAATGGAGAGATCTAGAGTGATCCTCCTCTTATTGGTGGTTCTCTGTATGATAGCTTTTATTTTCCAGTCATAAGCGATGGCGTGTATGTCAGCTACTTCATCCACGGGTTTAGGGATTTGTTGATCTCCCCAAGTGAGTGTATTTCCCAGACTCTCAATGGTATATATTTGTTCAAGACTATGTTCTTGAATTTCTTCCTTGTGTTCCGAAGGCCTAGCTTTTGTTTGTCTCTCATTGGGGAGTTGAGTACCTATTGAAATTGAGGCATCAGGGGTAGGCTCGGTACTTACTTTATCATTGACCATTGGGACACCAGATTCCTACTGTGGAGCTTCTTCCTTTTATTCGCCTGACCCTAACTTGTCCATCGGACTATCTACTTGGGTATCTGGTGCATTGGGCAGCTCAGTGTCTAAGACACTCTCGAATTCTTGTTCATTCTGTGGAAGCCCCTAAATTTAAGCATCGAGAGATGGGGAAGATGTCTTCTCTGGCTCCTTTCCTCTACGATATGTGTAGGGATCACAAGGGATACCTCTGGGCTCTCTTCATCATCATAGATGTTTATTGATTCACGGAGCGGGTTTGGTGCACTTGTTCCCATTGATACCCTGACTGTCTTCAGCTAAGTGAAACACCTACCGGTGATCCATCCTACGACATTTTGATTTCAGGGTCGTCTAACCCGGTGATTTCATCGATGTCTATCAGTTCAGGGCAGCTTGGGCCTATATGGATTTCATCTGGGTTGTCGACAAAGGACCTTGTCATGCATGTGAGGTCTGGGTCATCTTGCAACTGATAAATTATCTACTGCGCTTGTTCTATCATGAGTAACCCCCTCTCCTGCGCGTCCTGAGTCATAGGGAAACCTCTATCTTGCAGTAGGGATACCAAAGGGGCCTTTGATGCTTCAACTACTATGATTTATTCTCTGGCTCAGAGGGCCTCTTGATATGATTATTCTATGATCATCGCATGTTCATCCAAGCTCAAGGATTTGAACCTGGTCATTTTCAGGTTGGCCATCCTTGCCACCACTTCATCCCAATCTTGGGAATTTTCTATGAAGACTTCATCTTCAAATTTGTCATGGGTGAATGGCCAACAGGACGACACTTGCGAGGCATGTTTCAAGACTAGACCCTTTGGATCGTGCTTGCAAAATTGGTCAGTTTGGACTCTAAATTCTAATTGGCTCATTCCTTTTTGTTTGGCTTGAGCGATATCTTTCACCATGTAGAAGTCTACGTGGAAACCATAAGGTATGACTGCCCTTTTCTTGTTCTTGACCAGTGTGGCATTGTAGCCTTGTAAGATCGTCTGGTAACACATCTCCCCCACTACAAGCCAGTCAAGGAGATGCGTTGGTAGAAGATGTGGTGCTTTGGTAGCCCTGAACACCTTGTTGTATGTGTCTCACTTGTCCAAGTACAAGTGGCCTACCTTTGATGTCATATTTTTTGTCGCGTCAGATAGTCTCGGGCATTCTTTCTTGAAATAATGAAATAAATACGTGCGATGAATTCATCGCAAATGAGGGAGTAGGATTTCTTATACCTCTTCTCCCATAGGATGTTGAAATATACGTGGACCAGGATCTCTGCAACGTGCCAGCTCAAGTTCATGCTGACGAAAACTTTTATGGTGCACATGACATCAAGTAGATATGAAGCCATGTAGAAGTTTGGTGTCTCTCCTTCCTTCGGTGTCTAATCCTGTAGTATGCAAATGCTAAGTTTCTTAAAAATGATAGCTCCCCAGTTAAATCCACTTCCAGAAATGGCCACTGTGTAACCTAGAGGCATCCATGCCTCTGAAAATCTAGAGCAATCCTTCTCCATATAATCAATAGATGAGAGCCATTAGGTAGATGTATGGCTCCCTTAGGTTGTTCATTTGGTACTAGCCGGTGGTCCGGTTGGTGTATTTATTATCTTCTCTCCACCATGAGGCCATTACCTGGCTAGTGTCGTGGCACTCGTAGAATTTTATGACAAAATATGTGTTTAGTCGCTCCTCAGGGTCTCTCAAATTGTAATACTTTTGACCTCTACCAGAAGGAATACCCCAACACATCCACCATTGTCATCGATGATTAAACATTTATTTGTGTCTGTGTGGTTGATGAGACACTACAGTAGTTCTATACAGGGAAACACAGGGGTCATACTTGCTACCATGTGCAGGTACGACCATCGGATATTCGGGAATACCTAGTCATCGAGCGTTCCCATATCTGGGTCACTGTGTGGGATGTATTCCAGGAATTCCACTCGAATGATATTTTTGAAGAGTTCTCCCCAATCTGGGAGTCTCGTCTTGGTCCCTCTACTTGCCTCTGTGTCTCCAAAGGCCGCAGGTTGAATGCAAACCTTCTTTATAAATGTCTTAATGACTGGTTCCAACCTCAGAGTGTATTCCAATTGTTTCGCGACCCCGGAAGAGGAACCTTTGCCTACCTCTAACTCCTTCAACTTCAACGCCCTCAGTGATCATCTAGTGTTTGGCTTCCTTGGCAGCATTTTTCCTGAAAATGAAAAATAAAATTTCAGATATAATGCAAAGAACATAACCGGATAAAAAATATATAACTAGTAGCCACATAAAAATCATAGACTTGGATACACACATGTAAAGCTTGCTAAACCTAGTTATTTGATACTCACAGGAACTTTGCAGCTTTCGAATTGCTTGTCTCGCTTCTCTGGATGCTCTGAAAATTCTTTGCATGCAGAATGGTTTCGTTTACAATGGTTCAAGAGAATTTAAACCAGGGAAGAACTTACTGTGTCGTATCAACCATTTAATTCAGGTGATGAGTGGAATTCAAACAAATATGTCGCCGAATCTTTGCAACTCAAATTCATCATGGGTCGATGTTAGAGGCATGAAGGGTGATGTGGTCTATCGGTAATTTCAAACAATTGTTTTGATTCGCACATGAAGTAGCAACTAATGCAATATTTGGTATTAATTAGCCCCTTAAATTCTCAAAAATATAATCATATCTAACACTTAAAACGTCCCATCATGTCGCTCTCTCAGAGGGTGGATCGAGGATCGACGATATGATATGGACATTTTCATTCATATCCTTCTGCGAAAAACCTCCGACGCCGATCGATTTCATCGTATGATGCTGACGTGGAAAAACTAACTCAGAGGTGTGACTTGGACCTAGGGAACCAAGAATGACTCAGGGTAAAAATTTACCATACGGTTCTCTAATCTGGAAAATACATGTGGCGATGAAGACATATGGCCTAATCCATGTATATTAATCAGAGTCAGGGTTTCATTTACTCATTTGGTTTAAAACATACCTTAAAGTGTCAATACTGAAAAGTATCATGGATCGACGATCGACGATACCTATCATATGTTTTTCTACGGATTAGCTTCCTCGAAAAATTCTCGATGTCGAAGTGTGTCGGGGATCGGTGATTAGGGGAATTCTTTCAGTGTGGTTACAAAATCCATCATGATCCTTTTAAGTCTTCCCCGATTCCGACATGAGCATCAGGTATCGGCTATCAAAGATATCTTTTCCTATAATGACTACTCCCTTCATCTTTTACCGATGCTAAAGGGAATCGGCTCTCGGCAATATCTTTTTGCAGAAACTTTGGCACAAACAAAACTTACTTTTGTCAATGTCGATGATGATCGACACTTAGTGACTGAGGTTTCCCGAGTGACTATTTTCCTTCTTTGAATTCTTATCGATGTCGAAACTAAGTGTGTCAGGTGAAATTTCTTGGCTCTTGATTCTTTGTTCAGGCGTTAAGGATTAATTCATGCGGTTTCATAAGTTCAAAATAGTCTTGAAAAATCTAATGAGAGTCATGATAATAAGAAAAATGCAAAACACTCCCATAAAAATAAATCGAATCAGACAATGCAAATATTAAGTGGTACCCAAAAAGTAAAAAAAATGGCATAGTATTTTTAGGGTGTGTTGAGTGCTCAACAAATGGCAACTTACCAGGCGAAAGAAGAATCTATGTTCATCCCTCGGGCTCGACTGATGCAAAAGTTGGTGAAGAACTTAACTGGGTTTTATCAGAGCCCATTTCACACTTGCATTTGAAATTCCCCAGTTGACACATCCATGCCTGCCTGTGGGGTTTCCAACCTTTATTCAGCCTTCATTTCCTGTAACCTTGTCTCACTCCCCTTTGACAAGATTCTAGTAAAGCGTTCATTGGAACTAGGCCTTTTGGTTACCCTTATTCATTTTATACAATGTTGCTCTGCTATCAGCGAGTGTCCATAGCCCCAATGGAGTCACCCAGACGTCACAGACCTTGCTCCGCTGCCAACGAGCATTCATAGCCCCGATGGAGATATCTGCATACCCTCTCCTACTATGTGCTCATTTGATATAATTGATTTTATTTTTCGGCAGAATGCCCTGAGCGAGTGGGAGAGGAGGATGTTTGTTATTTGCAAGAATGAGATGGTTAAGGTGAAATTTTGCTATCTTTGTCTCTGAGGTACATGTAGTCCTTTCCATCTTACTGTCTTTACCTTAAGGTTTTCACCAGACCACCAAGAAGACACTTCCGCATTTCTCCAAAGTTGTTCATATGTGCAGGTTAGATAAAGAATCCCTTGAAACAACTGCAGGTCCCCCAACGCTTCTTGTGTTTGTATGTGAGTGATGAGTTAGGAACAAAGTTCGCCATGTTGCATGATTTTGAGGTCAACCATTGTCTTTCTAAACACAATCTTCAAAATCTCAGAAGCACAATCGCAAAATATAAAACAAAAAATGCACTTCGTAATCGACATGTCTAAAATAAACATCGTAAAAACATAAACACAGAATATATATATATATATATATATATATATATATATATATATA
>WSFP011535199.1:0-11872 GCA_009831015.1 Picea engelmannii
AGATCCACATCAGCAACAACCACAACCACATCCACATCAGCATCACCACCCCCATGAACAACAGCATCACCATCACTCAAACGAACATCAATATCAGCAACACCCATATCAGCATCACCCACATCAGCATCAGAAACACTCACATCACCACCATCACTATCACCATCAACAACAGATAAAGGTAGAGACAGTATGTGTATATCCTGAAGTCAGAACATCTATTATTCCCACTGTGCATGCTGTAACAGACCAAATGCAGCTGGTCTCTTCTTCAACCCATCTGGGCAGCACTTGTGGTTCTTCATCAGGCAATGCTCAATCACCTCAACAACAACAGATTGTGCAGAATCCTGCTATTATTCGACCCATTGCTCAGCATGTTTATCCTCCACCTCTTGCCAGCCATGGAGAAGTTTTGGCCGACAGGGACTTGTTTATGAGCACACTCACAAAACTTCACGTGACACTTGGAACCAGATTGATGTAAGTTTCTATCTTCTCCTTTTTTCAACACCATGAACCCTCATTTTAGGTTGCTAAAGGCTCCAAGATTACAATTTTTTGGGGTTGATAAATGGCTAAGATTACATTTTTGATATGCTTGACATCTTTTGGTGGGTTCCTTGTAACATTATAAACACATGCATCTCTATATGGGTTCTCAGGTATCTTCACTTGCATCTTGTTCTTTCCAAGAAGCACAGTATATTAGAGAGTTGGCCCAATTGGTTGGACAATTGTTTCAATTTTTAGCATATGCAGTTCTTCTAATTTGTATTTCTTTCCATGAAGATCAACCAGTCTTAGAACTCTAAACTTGAAACCTTTTACCTCTAAACTCTGAACTTGAAACCTTTTACTTGTGTACATGTTTCCTTAACCAAAAGACCAGACTGGGGTCTCTGGCAAGGTACCCACACCATTAGTTTTTTATTCCAATGACAACAACTTGCTATGGCGTAGGAACGCTGAGGGGCATGGAGCTCAATATTTAACTATTCTGATATATCTATATTTTGATGTCATGTAGTTAAGTCAATCTGGAAGATCTTCCCAACTGCATAAAGTGTTCTAGAATATTTTCCAAATGGTAATCAGAAAAAAACAGTTTTGCAACAGCATTTTCTTTGTTTGATGTTATATGTCCTAGTAGCAAAGCACTTTGTACCATGCCCCTTATTTGATTGACATAACATCATTCTTAGTATGTTGAGTGCCTATTATCCATACAGTTATACTTGGAAAGTTTTTGTTTTTTGACAGTACTTCCTTTAAGCTCAAAGAGATGTTACAAATGACACGAAAAAGTCAGGCAGCACAAGTGGTTTGCTTGTGCGTGTGAAACGACCCTCAAGGGAGTATCCATTCTGCTATGATACTATTAAAAGGGTGTACTCTTCTATCAAAAGCATCTAGCCCTAATTGCTTATCTTTGCCTCCGAATAAAATGAACCTTGATAGGCGACACGACTCACCTTTGTCTTCACCGCTAAACCACAACCCCACCGACAATCTTGAAAGTTGAAACCAATGATTTTACCAAACCTATGAGCAAAAAGTTTGTCTTTTCCATATATACTTTTCTTTAGGTTTCATTTTGGCAAAGAAGCATGTACTTTTTGACCAACATCTCAAGTACATGCCCTTCATATTGTAATCGTAGTGCACTTAGAAGCCCTAAATTTCTCAAAGTCTTTCCTTTATGTGTGTTGTCTAGGATGTTTGTAGTGAATGGAACTTTTTTTGAGCCCTTCCATTGTGTTCTTCTGATGATAAATAGGAAGAGCATGGACTTAGGTCATATTGACTACCTCTGTCTAGCCATTATTTTGTGGATGGAAAGAAGTAAAATACTATGGTTGACACCCGACTATCTTCCGCAATGATTTCCAAAAGTGGCTCAAAAATATAGAATCCCAATATGATTTCCAAAAGTGGCTCAAAAATATAGAATCCCAATATGAGACAATGGTGTAAGGCAAACGAAATTTCATCCAAACATCTTAGCTACCGTAGGAGTATTGACTGATTTGTAGTAGGGGATGAAAAAAGCCATCTTAGAAAAGATGCAAACCACCACAAATATATAATCATTTTATCATCGAGTGGTAGATAATTTGCTAATGAAGTCCATGTAAATGGATTCCTGTGGTCTCGAAGGCACTGATAAAGGTTGATATAGTCTAATATTTGGTTTGATGGCTTGAATTGGATGCACAAAGAACATCTATTAATGTAGTCTTGAATTCTTTTCTTAATTGAAGGCTAATGAAAGTATCTTTGAAGAAGCTGCAAAGTTTTGTGCATGCCAAAATGACCACCATAAGAAGACGAGTGTGTCTCTTTCATCAATAATTGTCTTGTTGGATTAATTGGGATAGAAATTTGATTTATCTGTAAAACAATAATCTTGAAATGTATATCCAAAAATGCATTTGGTTAACAATTATAGATTGGCCGATTACTTAGAGGATAGGTTAGTTGTGAGTGCGCTTTCCAATCATAATAAATGGCATATGGAAGCTAAGATGTTAAGAACCTTGATCGGATTTTTGCTAAGAAATTTGACTACTTTATTGGTGGCTCCTTTTTTCTACTTGATCATAGATGGAATTTTTGTAGATAAGTAACCATTTTGAGACGAAAGTGTTCTTGAATTAGACTCAAAATTCAGTAACTACAACTAGTCATCAATGTGCAAGATGGTCAAGCAAGTAATGTTGCCATTGTTTCAATTCCTGCATAATTTCATAAAACTCTTTGTCATATGTGCTGTAATTTAGTTTAGATCGTGACAAAGTCTCTAAATGATGATAAGTTGTAAGATGTTCTCCTTATTGAAGAATTGTGCCTATGGTATGTTGTGAGACATTTAACTTTACCTCTACAATTGCATAAAACTTTTGTCATAAGTGCCTTAATTTAGTTTAAATTATGAGAGTTTCTCTGAATGATAGGCTATAGAATGTCCTACTTACTGAGGATTGTGCTTATGGTATGCTGCGAGGCATTTGTCTCTACCCAAAAAGTCTCTTGCAATTTAGGGAGTGCCAATATTGGAGTTGAACAATGAATATCCTTCAATTTCTGAAAAGCAATTTGACATTGTGTTGTGTATGTGAAAGTCCCCTGATTAGTAAGTTGATTTAGAGGCCAAGCAATATGAGAGAAGCTCCCAAGAATCTCTTTGAATCCGAAGTTGTGGTGGGATTTTGTGTATTTGGAAGCACCATGACTTCATTTGGATTTGCTTGAACTAATAACATCCAAGACAAATCCATTGCCCTTAACAAAGGGATGGCCAAAAAAGTATTCTTTATCTTAGCTTGCAACTTGTTTTCGAGGGACCAAATCCAACCCCACTTGCACTTGGTGCAAATGTTACCACAGATAAGAATATCATCGAGATAGATTATGACCAACTTACTAAGATGAGGCTTGGAGACATCATTATCCTTTGAAAAGTAGTAGGGGCATTAGTAAAGCCAAGAAGGCATTACCAAGCTTTCTTAAAGCTCAAGCTCGGTTTGAAACCTTTTATAAAGCCCAAACCTGGTCTTAAAAGTAGTCTTCTAGATGCCTTGAGAGTCAGTATGGATGATAGCCAAGTCAATTTTCGTGAAGAAGCGAGCCCTCCTAAGTTGGTGATCTATGAGGCCATCGTTCCTAGGGAGAGGATGGAAATTCTTCTTTGCTATCATATTTAGTGCCTTGTAATTGTGCATAGTCCAATGTTTTAAAAATCAAAATTGGACTTTGAATCAACTAAGGGTCAAACTAGACTTGAATTGGAATTGGTCGATGGCTTAGTTTATGAACCAAATTACTAAAATAGAAAATTTTAATGAAAAAATGTATATTAATATAAATCCAAGATCCTACATATAATAACCTTGATAACTTAACCCTATATAATATATATGATAAACGTAATATAGAGATATAATAGTATGCTATATAATACTTCCATATAATAACCTATTTTATGTATTAATACTTATGTTATATATTAAACCTAAGATACAAGAACCTTCACGTTGCTTGGAATATTTATACCTTGATCTTTACAACCTGACACGACCAATACATGCTCAATAGGGTGTATGTAATTTTTTTAGTTTGGTTTGTTTGAGGTTGCAATGATGAAAGGTGTGAGAGCATGATGGTTATGGAAACCCACCATAATCCCTTCTTTCTTCTCACCAATGAACAAGACGTCTACTCACACCAATGACCCAATTCATGATGGATTGAAGCGAATATAGGTAGTGAAAGGAATCAATAGCCGACCTTAAAACCTTGGTGTTCGATACGCTTGAACCACAACAAAGGCAAGCTCATGAAGTTAGTTGTTATGGAAGTTTGCATTTGATGTCAGTGGCCAAGAGATGAAATATTGCATTTTTTGCTTTTTCCCCAGATTGGTTCTAATCAGTTCAATGGTCGGTTCAATTGGTTTGGAGGTTAGATCGGTTGAATCAGTATTAAAAACATTGGCATAGTCACCAACTATCTTTTTCTTTCTTGTGCATAATAAGTGTAGAACCCGAAGGGAAGGTGTTGGAGTAAATCTAATTTCCTTCAAACAACTTTTTTATTTCATGTTCAATTTATGCACTTTCAAAAACCAAGTTCAATAAAATGTTGTATTGCCCTCATGGGATATATAGATAGATATTTTTAATAAATCGTTTGTGAGGCCAATGTATCATCAAACAAAGATGCTTACATATAATGATATCCTTTGTAAGGAATTCAATACAACCAAGCTATATATCAAAATATTAGAACAAAAGATTGCAACCACAAACAAGACTAGGACAACGAAGGTGCGATCCAAGATCATGGTGTAAAGAAAGTTTGGACTCGTATGGACTTTGCCTCCTTTGTCTTTCCCTAGATGTTGACTAACCTTTTGTTGTTGATTTTTGGATTTTTCCTCTAGCTTGCTTCATTCTTGTGACCATGGTTGTTGTATCTTTTACTAGCTCCCCTTGAAAAACTATCTCATGTTTGATAAAAAGGGTATTTCCACACAGGTCGAACACCTTAAGCAATCGTTGACACAAACGAAGCAAAGATCAATACACTAGTGTATTATGTGGTTATAACCCTCAAAGAAGGAAATAGTCCACGACCCTAGCCAACATGACCACTTTTGACAATATATTAATGTAAAAGGAAAACTTTACATACGAATTTCTCACAATCGATTATCAACAATTGACCCTCCATGCTCTTTAAATAGAGATCATGGACCAATCGGGTGTTAATCCATGGATCAATATAGCTGTTAGTTTCGAGGAGAATAATAATAATAACAATAATCTAATTTTAAGGTCATGACCAAGCCAGACACCAAATTGGTGTATGAGACCCCCTTGTTTGTGGGACAAGGGACCCCCTTTGTGCAACACTTTGACTGCTAAAGTCTACGGAGGTATACATACCCTACCCCCCTCTGGATTTGAACTTATGACCTCTTAGGAGGAAACACATGTTCTTAACCATTAGGTCCACTTAGGTGGATTACTTTATGTCTGGAACATATGAACCATTGGATCGCTTTATGTCTGGAACATATTTTGATCGTCAGATTACATAACTACAAAAGCATACTAATACATACTAAGAAAACACACTTTACCTAAAGACACATTAGACCAAATTGATCTTAACTAACTCTTAAGTGTCTAAATATCTTGACATCCCCCTTTAAGAACAACTTAGGATATGATTGAAGGATTTACAAAGTTGACACAATAGGAGTCATTAGAGCCTATCCCCCCTTAATGATCACTTCCTGAACTCCTAACATAGATTGAAGTTTTGAAAACGTCGCTTATGTAAGAGACATTGTGAAAATGTTTGCAACTTGATCATCTGTAGAGAAAAAGAGTACTTCGATATCATGATCTTGAATAAGCTTTTTGATGAAGTGCATGTGTATCTCAATGTATTTGTTTTGTTGTTGCTGAATTGGATCTTTGGCGAGACTCTGATTATCAAACCAGAGTGTGGTTGAACTTTGTTGATGGAATCCGAACTTTGAAAGGATTTGTCTAAGCCATAAGGCTTTTTGACTTGCATTAACTATTGCTCGATACTTTGCTTTTGCTGAAGAAAGAGAAAGAGCTTGTTGTTTCTTGCAAGCCCAAGTGACAGGTTTGGAAACAAGATTGAAAACATAACCTAGATTAGAATTTTGATCATCATGGTCGTCGACCCAATCAGAATCAGTGAAAACAACCAACAAAGGAGTACCCCTTTGAACTATAATGTATCTCAAACTGAACTATACAACGGATATACCAAAGTATCCTCTTTGCTGCTTTCCAATGGTCTCATGTGGTGTTTGCATATACCGAGAAACAAGACCAACAACGAAGGAAATATCAGGACGGGTATGAGTCAAATATAAAAGGCTACCAAATAATTGACGATACGAAGTGGAATCAACTTTGGGTATAGGATAGGTGGCAATAAGTTTGACTTCAAATTGGAAGAGAGAACGGGTTGGTTTACAATCTTCCATTTGCAAGCGACAAAGAAGGTCACATGCATACTTACATTGGGAAACGAAAATTCCTTCCTTGGTTTGCAATACTTGGAGGCCAAGTAAACAATGCAAATAATTTGAGTCTGTCATTTCAAATTTCTTTTTAAGACTGGATTTCACATGGTTTAAAAGTTTGGGGTATCTACCAGTGAGAACAAGTTCATCAATATAAAGAAAAAGTATTATGAGATGGGTACCTACTTTCTTGGTATAAACATTGGGGTCATAATGACATCTAGAAAAGTTGGTGATACCAAGATTGATGATCTTGGTTAAGACAAAAGAGAGATCTTTTAAGGCGGCAAACAAGGCTGGAGTTATTTTGAACAAAGGCAGGAGGTTGTTCCATGTGAATTTTTCTTGCAAATCCTCATGCAAGAAGGCATATTTAACATCCATCTGATAGACCTCCCCCTTATGTGAGGTGACAAGGGGTAGAACAAGGTAGATGGAATTCATTTTTGGTTATGGGGGCAAAGGTTTCATTATAGTCAGTCCCTTCAACTTGAGAAAATCCTTTGGTAACTAACTGGGCCTTATGTTTGTCAACACTTCCATTTAATGCATACTAGTTATATACATCCATTTACATTTGAAAAGTTTTCTTCCTTTCATGAGAGGTAGAAGATCACAAGTATCATTCGCCATAAAGGAACGATATTTTTCATTCATTGTCTTGTCCCAATCTGGACGACTAGAAGCTTCTGCAATGTTTTTGGATCACGAGTCCTTGAAACTTGAGTCAAAAGAAAGGAGGCTTGTTGGAACTGTGAACATGTACAATGTTGATTTATAGGATCACTGGTAAAATCACCAGTTGATTCTTGTGTTGTATGGACACATTTGGGTAACAACGATGTTGGTGCAAGTTCATGTTCAATGGAACCAACTGGAGGAAGGTGAGTAGGTGGAGGTGAACTTTCATCCTTGCTGTCACCATCTGAAGAGGAAATCAGAGTAGGATCATTAACAAAAAAATTGGGAATAAAAGACGGTACAAACACCAAAGATGACACAAATGCAAAATTAGGCTCATAGGCCAAGAGACCACCTTCAAACCTAACATCTCTCTCAATAATAATTTCATTGGAATGAGGTTGAAGAAGTCTATAACCTATTACATCCTCAGAATATCCAACAAAAATGAACTTCTCACTTCTAGGCTGTAATGCTTTCCTTTTCTCATCAAGAATGCGAGCCCATGCTTCACTACCAAACACATGGAAGTGGCTTACATTTGGTTTAATTTTACTCCATGTTTCTTTTGGTGTTATATTTTTTAAATCCTTTGTGGGAGTGCGATGGACTATGTATTTGGCATAATTAATGGCTTCTGCCCAAAATTGAAGACTTAATCCCTTAGATTGGATCATACAATTTGCCATTCCTTTAATGTGCAATTTTTTCTCCCAGCAACACCATTTTGCTGTGGTGTATATGAAACAATGTATTGCATTTGAATGCCCTATGTAGTGTAGTAAGTTGTAAAGTTGTCATTAACATATTCACCTTGATTATTTGTTCTATATTTATGTTGCTAGTGTCTAGATTGTTTTTCTACAAGGGCCTTGTAGGCCAAAAACATGTCAAAAACTTCACTTTTAAGTTTTAAGAAATAAACCTAAGTGCGTTTGGAGAAGTCATCAATGAAAGTTAGGAAGTACTTGAATTTAGAGAAAGAAGAAGGAAGTGGACCACGCAAATCACTATGAACAAGCTGCAAGGGGGCGGAGGCATGCCAAGAGGCACGCTTGTTAAAATTGTCCTGATCATGTTTTTCGAGAACACAACCGACACAAACACCATCTTTGCAAGAAACGAGTGGAAGACCAGTCACCATATTTTGATCACATAGTTGTTGCAATGAACAATAGTTTAGATCACCAAATCGCACATGCCAAAGTTTGAATGATAGTTTAGATGACGAAATTCCTCATGCCAAAGTTTGGTCAAGTCATTGCAATGAGCAATAAAAACTAATGGAAATGATGATGACCCAAATTTATATAGTTTGGTAGTATCATCAACAATTCCCGTTGCTCGAACATGCTTAGGATGTTTTAAATCCTTGATTACAACTTGGGAGGTGAAAACTCTACTATTTTACCCTCACTTGAATGATTGATTTGATATAATGATAGAAGATTGCAAGAGAGACTTGGAACACATAATACATCATTAAAATGACCATAATACAAATATTTGTTTGGTGTTACATACATTAAGAGCAGAAAAAATGGCTTTATCCTTAGCTATATGATATGATGCTCTGGAATCAATAAGCTAGTCATGAGAAGGAGTAAATATTGCATTGAATGAAAAACTAGAAGTAGAAAGTGCATGTCCATGAGAAGAAGAGTTAGAAGTTTGCTATTGTTGTAAGGATGTTGTTTATTTTGATGCTTGGATTTATCTTTTTGTTGGGGCACTAAATCTTTGTTAGATGTACTCGTAGTGCCGATCACTCCAAGATGCAAGTGCTTATCTCGCTCTCTAATCAAAGGATCACAAAAAGCTTCAAGACTGGGTGGTTTGTAATTAACCCTTGTAGCTTCTTTGGTGGAGTGAAACTTAGATACAAAAATAAAATATGCACTACCAAACTTAGCAAGAATAACATATATCAGTTGGTCATCCTTCCATAGTATTTTACAGTCTTCAAGTAAAAGTATGAGTGTTTTGATTTTAGATAGATAATCTTCAATGCAAGAGAAATTAATAGGATATAAAGAAATCAATTGGTTTTTGAGATGGTGGGCCTGAATTACATTGTGTTTACTGTATATAGTTTCCAACTTTGTCCAAGTGTCATTTAGTTTGTCAACTCCTTGAAGGTGAAACTGTAGGTCACTAGAGATTGACATTTTGATTAATCCACGTGCTTCGCCATTTTTATTATTCCATTTGACTTTTTTTGAGGCATTAGTGGGGACAATTTCTTTTCGCAAGGTAATCCGGTAAAGTCCTTTACTTTGTAGTACATCCTCCATTCGAAATTTCCATGATAAGTAGTTTGAATTGGTAAGCAAAAGATCACTTGGATTAGCCATGTTAAAATATGCAGTGAAGATGGCTTCAAAAGTAGAAATTGATTGTCTGGATGGAAAACTCTTGAAAAAGTAGGTAGTAAAGATGGTGTCCGGATGTTAAAGTTATGCCCTTTTTAAGGAAAGGCATAAAAGGTAACCAAAATGCCATGTGGTGGGCCCACTTGGTGAGGGGTGCACAATGAGGTTGTTGAGTTAAAAAAAGTTTCCCTTTCTTCTCTAACTTTCCTATAAGCTCACTTCTATAAATAAGTTACTTTTACATGAAGTGACCCAGTTTTATAATGTAAGTGATAATCACTTACAATGAAGTTACTTTATACATTAAAATTGCATGCAAATAGTAACTTAAAAAAAGAACTTTAAAGTTACTTTATAGTGATTCACTTTTATAATTCAAGTGGAATGCACTTTATAATAAAGTTATGTGATAACTTAAAGTTGCATGAACTTTTTCAAAAAGTAACTTAATGAAAAGAAATGATTGAACTCAAGACTTCTTATTTAATAAAGTAACTTTCAACCAAGTGAGCTATTGCAAAATATATAACAAACGATATGAAGGAGGAGAGTTTTTTTAACTTTGTGCCTTGAAGAACGTGCTTACCCATATTTTTTTTTTTGCTTGCCAATCTTATTAAGTTTCAAAATTGTTTTCTTTGAAATTTCACTTGCTTTCTTATGCAACTGTGTTGAAGTTTTTTGCAAGCAAAAAACTTCAACACAGTTGCATAAGAAAGCAAGTGAAATTTCAAAGAAAACAATTTTGAAACTTAACAAGATTGGGTTTAGATTTCAGTTAGTCTACCCGGAAAATGGAAGTTTTCTCTCTGTTTTTGATAATGTTGCAAACATCGTGATATTATTGCGAGATTTGGGATATATCATGATGTCCCCTAATTGACGATAATATCGCCCCAAAAAATTGAGATATTTTCTAGCGTCAATAATATTGTGATATTTTATAATATCACGAATTTTTAGGTAAACATTGCCAACCCCACGGATAGTCTGCTTTATAACCCAATTTTACATAGTGAATGGGTTTGAGAGCAAAGGAGGTCCCCACCATTTTTCTTTGGGCTAAGGACTAGAAAGAGAGTGTTTTCATTGGCCATGAACAATTTATTGCGGAGTGCGGATTGATTCCCATCAATTGTCTCTGTATTTGCAGGTATGTGTAACAATTTCCACATGTTTTTTTTGGGTTTTGAGATTTTTGATAGGTTTTGCAATACCCATTAGTTTTCCCTCTTTTGTTGTTTTTTTTAGTGGATTGTGGGAGATCTACCATTTATTTAGAATCTAGATCTTTTTTTTATGGTTTAATAATTTGCAGCATTTTTGAATTTTGATTCTGAATCTTGGTTTTCATTTTCTTCCCTCTAGGTTTAATCATCGCTATCTAAAAGACCTTATGTGGAAATATGGTGATCTCGTTGATGGGCATAGTCAACAAAAGTTGAATTACAAGTTGTGTGGGAAGGAAATGACAAGGTGAATTTGAAATACGACTTTGCACAAATTTCGGGGCAAGAAGTGGGAATTTGTTCAGCTGCAACCCTAGAAATCATTCATATTGCTAATAAATCACTTTAGGATATGGGTAAAAAGAAAGATGATAGGGAATTTGTGAGAATTGAGCTTGCAACGGGAGGAGTTGCAAGATCCAGGGGGAAAGAACAACCCATTGTAGTCTATATTTGATGTTGTTGCTATTGTTGGTTTGGGGTACAAGGCCCCTACCTATGATGATTTGAGAGGGCCTATCCTTCAAAATGAAAGGGTCGATTGCACTCGTAGATTGGAGGAGCTTAAGGAATCATGGGAAGTCACTAGATGCACCGTGCTGTTAGATGGTTGGACTGATCAGAAGGGCATGACTCTTCTTAATTTCTTGGTTAATTGTCCTAGGGGGACAATGTTTATTAAATTTGTTGATTCATTTGCAGATGTTAAAAAGGCGACATTATTATGTGAGTTGTTGGATGGGTTCATTCAAGAGATAGGTTCGTAGAATGTTGTCCAAGTCATAATGGGTAACATTGCTAATTATGTCACTGTTGGTAGGTTACTTATGCTGAGGTATCCAACCTTGTTTTGGACACCTTGTGCCGCAGATTGCATTGATTTGATTTTAGAAGATATGGGCAAAATTGCTTATATCAAGGATATAGTTGAATCGGCTAGGAGCATCACAAAATTTATATATAATCATGCATCTGTGATTAGCTTGATGTGAAAATTCACAAATAACTTGGAGTAT
>WSFP011535206.1:0-11872 GCA_009831015.1 Picea engelmannii
TTCCAGTTCAGAGAACAAAGCTAAAGGGATGGATGTTCATTTGGGAGTTGAAGGGTCGAACTCCAATGGGCATGGAGAAGAGATAGATAAGGAAGGGCATATGATGAAAATCATTGAAAGATTGCAGAAAGATGCCCAAACGCATCGAGAAGATAGCATAAATATCATGAAAGATAAGGAACAACAGGGAGAATTCAACTTAAAGTTGATGAAGAGTTTGGAGATAATATAAAAGAATTTGGAAAAGGAGAGAGACTCAAGAAAAATAGGGATTCACCATACTTATGAGGGAAGAAGATCAAGGAGTGTTGGTAAACACCATCACTCCCAAGGTCGCTCCAAGAGGAGGGCACACAGTAGTTCAATCCCATCTCCTACCAGAAAGCACAGGAGGTCTGGAGTGGATGAACTGAAGGGAGAAATTAACAAGATTAAGCCTCCTACGTTTGATGGAGAAGATAAGAAGGAAGAATATGTCGAAACATGGTTTCTTGGCATGAGGAAATATTTCCCACTGTAGAATTATTCCTCTCATGCAGAAGGAAGAATTGCAATGTATCAATTGAAGGGAAAAGAATCCAAGTGTTGGGATCAACTTGTGCAGGTGAAACACATTAGAGATAAAGATATCACTTGGAAATAATTCAATAAGTATTTCGAGAAGAAATATTTGATTAAAGTATATTATGATAGAAAGATGAAAGAGTTCTTTGAACTCAAGCTGGGTGGCATGACCATTGATGAATACGAGAGACGATTTTTGGAAATTTTGAAGTATGTTTCGTTCATCAAGGATGAGACTGTCAAGATTCAAAGGTATCTATGTGGATTTCCACCTTCCATTGGGGAAAAGATTCAATATGATGTCCCTAAGACTATGGAAGAAACTATAAGAAGAGAGAAATGCTTATATGAGAAACAAAGAGAGAAGACTACTTTTCGGAAGGCTTGGGAAGACAAGAAGAAATTAAAGATGGATGAGAGGAAGAAGGGAACTATGACACCCTTTTTCAAGAACAGTCCTCAAGGAAAACCATCTTTTAGAGAGCCTAGGAAGGTTGAAGTGGGTGGGAAAATACCAATACTACCACTTATGGAATGTTGGGGTTGTAAAGGGAACCATAGGTACATATATTGCCCCCACATAAATGATAAAGTGAGAGTTGTCCACAATGTACAATAGGATGAAACATTGGAGGACATGGATAGTATGATGCCAAGGATCTATGCAGCCCTAGACAACAAGCAAGTTGAATATCAGTCGCACATGATTGAAGTGGAAGGTATGATCAACAACCATGCCTTTACTATTTTGATTGATTCAGAGGCTAGCCATAGTTATATAGATCCTAGAGTGGTGGAAATTTTTCAATTGTCAAGAAGCAAACATGAAAAGTTCTGGCTAGTGCAGCTGGATACATGAACCAAGAGGAAAGTCACTGAGTTAGTTAAGTCTTGACCAGTGGACATGAATGGACTGAGCACAAAGGCTAAATTGAACATTATGCCTTTAGGTTCTTATGAATATCTAATTGGGATGGACTAGTTGGACCAACACCATACCATCTTGGATTGTTGTAGAAATGAATTCACTTGCCTAGATGAGGAAGGAAATCATAAATCAATCCAAGGAATTCCTAGAGTTGTTGCTGTCAGGGAAATCTCAACAATGCAGCTGAAGAAGTGATACAAGAAAGGCTGCCAATTATTTGCAGCCCATGTGGAGGAAACACCTAAGGATAAGGTGTCAAATATTGGAGATCATGCGGTACTAAAACATTTTGAAGATGTATTCTAGGAGGTACCCAGATTACCCTCAAAGAGAGTTCTGTAAACTTGATGCCTGGAGCTGCTCCAGTATCAAAAGCTCCTTACATAATGAGTACACCGGAGCTGAAAGAAGGGGTATATATGCCCAAGTGTGTCTCCTTGGGGTGCCCCGGTCTTGTTCGTGAAGAAGAAGGATGGGACGCTAAGATTGTGTATCGATTTTAGACAATTGAACAAAGTAACTATAAAGAACAAATATCCTTTGTCAAGGATTGAGGACCTCTTCGATTAGTTGAAGGATGCAGAGATATTTTTGAAGATAGACCTCAAGTAGGGATATCACCAGATAAGGATAAAGGATGAAAACATCAACAAGACCACCTTTAGAACAATGTATGGTCATTACGAGTTCACAGTGGTGCCGTTTGGGCTGTCAAATGCACCCGTTGTTTTTATGTGCCTGATGAATGGTGTATTCAGGGACTATCTAGACAAGTTTGTCATAGTATTTCTGGATGACATTCTGGTGTATTCCAAGTCAGAGGAAGAACATGAACAACATATGAGGATGGTGTTGTGGGTGCTATGAGAGCACCAAATTTATGCCAAGTTGAGAAAGTGCTCGTTTTATCAGGAGCAGATCCATTACTTGGGGAATATTATTTCAGAAGATGGGATAGTTGTAGATCTTGGAAAGATTGAGGCCATCAGAGAATGGTCAATGCCAAAGAACGTGATGGAAGTCATATCCTTTACGGGTTTAGCTGGTTATTATTGGAGGTTTATCGCAGGGTTCTCGAGGATAGATCACCCTATCACTTCCTTGCAAAGGAAGGAGAAGAAGTTTCAGTGGATAAAATATTGTGAGAAAAGCTTTTAGCGATTGAAGAAGTTGTTAACCAGTACGCCAATCCTGAGGATCGTAGACCCAAATGAATATTTCATGGTGTGCATAGTTGTGTGCAAAGAAGGACTGGGAGGAGTCCTTAGTCAAAATGAATTTGTAATCTGTTATGAATCCAGAAAGTTGAAAGAGCACGAAAGGAACTATGAAAATCATGATTTGAAGTTGGCAGCCATAGTACACGCTCTAAAGAAATGGAGGCATTAACTCATGGGAAGGAGGTTCAAACTGATGATAGACCATAACGGTCTGAAGTATTTGTTTAAACAACCAAATTTCAATGCTAGGAAGAGTAGATGGTTGGAGTTTCTTTGTGAGTACGATTTTGATATCAAGTATATCAAAGGAAAGGAAAACAATGTGGTTGATGCGCTCAGCAAGAGAGTGCATGAATTTCATGTTACATCCATTAGCATGTACCGAACTGATATTAAAAGAAGAATTTTAGAGGATGCAAATACAGATTTGCAGTATAGGTATTTGGTAGCAAAGCTACAATAAGGTAAGATGCCACAAAAAGTGGAGAATTATAAATTGGAAACTGACAGAACGCTTCTGTACAAGAACAAAATTTATATACCTAATGTCTAGGACTTGAAACTTATGATTTTGAATGAAATGCATAATGTGCCTTATGCTGGGCACCCTGGATATCAGAAAATTGTGGCAGCAATCAAGAGCCATTGCTTTTGGCCAGGTATGAAGAAAGAGATTGTTGAATACATCACCAGATGTATGGAGTGCCAGAAGGTTAAATCTTAACACAAGCACCCAAAAGGATTGTTGCAACCTTTTCCCATTCTTGAGTGGAAGTGGGAAGTAGTGACAATGGATTTCATCACAGGATTGCCCAAAAAAGGCAAGCAACATGATTCAATCATGGTGGTGGTGGAAAAGCTTACGAAAGCTGCCCATTTCATTCTATTAAAGACTAATCACGAGGTAGCGGATGTTGCTGAAATATTTATGAAGGAAGTGGCATGATTGCAAGGTATTCCCAAGACAATTGTCTTTGACAAAGACTCGAAATTTACCTCAAATTTCTAGAAAGGGTTGTTCGAGAGGTTCATAACGAATCTGAACTTTAGCACAACATATCATCCTGATTCTCATGGGAAGACATAGCAGGTGAATCTAGTGATAGAAGACACACTGATGATGTATGTGATGGACAAACCATCGAAATGGGAAGACTACATACATGTTGGGTATGTGTTATATTCTTTGCATGTGTGTTTGTGGGCACGTCAGGTTCAACAACTGCAGTTTTTTTCTATTTTTAGCGGATTTTGCTATTTTTAGCGGTTTACTAAATTAATCCTGGATTAACGGATTAGGTTTTTGGTATCTACGGAATACCTAAAAAACATTGTATATATTGTATGGTGAATGGTGAAATTCGATAATGAATATAAGAAAGGTTTTCCTGGTTGAGGGTTTCCGGTATAAAATCTTTGTGTACTATGTGTATGAGCAATTGATTAAATTATGTTTTTCTTAAGAATCTATATGCATTTCTTTACTTCACAGGTTTTAAAATTACATGTGGTATCAAAGCTCATTTTTGGCTTCAGAGGGATGCCTTGGTTGTTGAGGGTTTGTGTCGGTCTTGATAGATCAAGTTTATCTTGGGTCTGTGATAAACCTGGGTTTAGTTGGAGATTTTGCAGTGGTTATTTGAGTGTAGAAAGAGGAATGGAAAGCTCTTCTAGAATCGAGATAGAGAAGTTCAACAACAAAAATGTTGACCTATGGAAGATGAATATGGAGGACCTTCTTGTAGACAAAGAACAATGGATTGTTGTGGATCCTGGTACACAGCCTACTAGTACATCGTCTACTAGCACACAGGATACTAGTACACAACATACCAGTACACAAACTACAAGTACACCACCTACTGGTATGTCAAAGGAAGATTGGGAGAAGTTGGACAGAAGGGAAAGGAGTACTATTCAACTCTACCTGGAAGATTCGGTGTTGTTGAATGTCTCAGGAGAATCTACAACCAAGGAACTATGGGATAAGTTGGGGAACTTGTATCAATCAAAGCCCCTGGTAAAAAAGATGTTTCTTCAAAAGAAGTTGTATCATCTTAGGATGGAAGATGGAGATTCTGTGACAGAACATCTAAATGCCTTTAATACTTTGGTAAGTCAACTTGTCTTTGTTAATATTACGATTTCATAAGAAGATAAGTGTATTACTTTGTTATGTTCTTTTCTAGACTCTTGGGATAATCTGGTTGTAGTAATTGGTAGTACCACTCAATCTACATTGAAGTATGAGGATGTAGTTTCATCCTTGTTATCTGAGGAGATGAGGTGGAAAAGCATGGATGGTCATAGCACAAATTCTTTATTTGTAAGAGGTCGTACCCAAGACAGGAATCCTGGTAAGCATTTAGGGGGGAGATCTAAATATATAGGTAGATCTAAGTCTCCAGGAAAATCTTTGAGGAAATATTGGAAGTGTGGTAAAATAGGGCATTATAAGAAAGATTGCAAGTCTAAGAAGTTTGAAAAACCAAAGGGATTTGATAGTACCTCCTCCACAGAGGCTACAACCTCCACTGAAGAAGGAGGTGTTGTTTAGCTAGCATCTACAAGTACACATGCATACCGCGATGTATGGTTGATCGAATCGGGTGCATCATACCATATGAATCCTCACAGGGAGTGGTTC
The DNA here is from genome assembly GCA_009831015.1 of Picea engelmannii. Classification (NCBI taxonomy): domain Eukaryota; kingdom Viridiplantae; phylum Streptophyta; class Pinopsida; order Pinales; family Pinaceae; genus Picea; species Picea engelmannii. Next base: position 5,360 of record WSFP011535206.1, read on the forward strand.
TCTGAATATGAAAAATATGATGGTGGTGATGTATTCCTAGGAGATGAATCGACAAAAAAATTCTTGGGACGTGGAAGGGTTGAGTTGTTGCTAAAAGATGGAAGGATTAGAACACTCCCTGGGGTTCTGCACATTCCAAAACTTGCCAGGAGCCTAATATTTGTAAGCAAATTGGATGATGCAGGAGTGGATATTGTATTTGGAAAGAACACTTGCAAGATGGTATGCAGGGCAATGGTGTTGATGAGGGGAGTTCGGTGTGGAACTCTATACAAGTTGTTGGGAAGAACTTATACTAATGGGTGTAACAGTTCTTTTGTCCTTGAGTAGACAAATAAAGAAGACAAGACCAATATCATCCCTGAAAAGAAGACCATGTTGTGGCATCAAAGAAAAGGGCATACTGGAGAAAAGGGCCTTCGAACACTACACGGTAAAGGCATGGTTGAAGGTATGTCTAATTGCACTCTGGATTTTGATTTCTGTGAACTTTGCATATATGGTAAACATAATCGAGTAAGATTCCCATCTGGTGCTACAAGAGCAAAGGGGATTTTAGAGTTGATACAAAGTGATGTGTTTGGACCTATTCCTGTTCCATCCCTAGGTAAATCTGTGTATTATGTTTCATTCATAGATTATTTTTCAAGGAACACATGGATTTATTTTCTTAGAAATAGATCTGAGGTATTTGATAAATTTAAAGATTTTAAGGCTCTAGTAGAAAATCAAACAGAGAAGAAAATAAAGGTATTGAGAATAGATAATGGTGGATAATTTTGCGGAATTGAATTCCAAGAATTATGTAAGAAGTGCGGTATAGCAAGGAAAAAGACTACTCCATACACTCCTCAGGAAAATGGAGTTGCAGAAAGGATGAACAAGACACTGATGGAAAAATAAAGAAGCATGCTCAACGGTGCTGGGTTAGGACAAGAATTATGGGCAGAGGCAATGGGTACACCATATTACCTGGTCAATCGATCACCTTCATTAGTGTTGGATGATAAAAATCCACATGAGGTATGGTCTGCAAAGAAACCCTCTCTTCAACATATTAGAGTGTTTGGTTGTGATGCTTATGTACATGTTCCAAAGGAAAATAGGAGTAAGCTGGATAAAAAGGTTGAAAAGTGTACCTTTATTGGTTATAAATATGGTGTGAAAGGTCATAAGATTTGGAACCCAAAAACCAAGAAGACTGTTTACAGCCGAGATGTTGTTTTTAGAGAGGTAAAAGATGTGTCCAAACAGGAATTCCTACTAACACAAGATGAACCAGAGAAAATAGAGCTTGAGTTGGATTATGCAAAATATGAATCATCTGAAGAAGAGGAAGTTGAAGAAGAAGAAGAAGAAGAAGAAGAAGAAGAAGAGCCTCATACCCCAGTATCGAGGAGATCAGTGAGAGATAAAAGGAAACCATAAAGGTATAGTCCACATGATTTCCGTTTCAATTTTTATTTATCTATTACTGATGATGTTCCCATAACTGTCGGGGAAGCAATGAATTCAGAGGATAGTAAACTCTGCAAGAAGGCCATGGTTGAAGAAATGGATGCCTTGGATAAGAATGAGGCATGGGATATAGTTGAGTTGCCAGCTAGAAGAAAATTTGTTTGTAGCAAATGGTTGTTTAAGAAGAAGTTTAATGCACAAGGTAATGTGGAGAAATACAAATCTTAGTTAGTAGCAAAAGGTTATTCCCAGGTAGAGAGAATTGACTTTGGTGAGATTTTTTCTCCTGTTGCTAAGTTAACTTCTATTAGATTTATTTTATCTATTGTTGCTACTTTTGATCTTGAAGTGGAACAGATGGATGTGAAGGAAACATTCCTACATGGGGATCTGGAAGAAGAAATCTACATGAAGCGGCTAGAAGGATTTGTAGTGAAGGGAAAGAAAGAGCTGGTATGTAAGCTAAAGAAGTCACTATATGGTCTGAAGCAATCACCTAGGATGTGCTACCAAAAGTTTGACACATACATCCTTGGATTGGGATTTGTAAGAAGCAGGGTTGATCACTGTGTATATTCCAAGTAGGTTGGTAATCACTTCATTTATGTAGTGTTGGATGTTTATGACATGTTGTTGGTAGGAAATAAAATGGATGTTATCAAGGAGGTGAAATTGCAACTATCCTCCAAATTTGACATGAAGGATCTCGGTGCTGCTAACTTCATTCTGGGAATGAAGATTAAAAGAGATCGCGCAAACAGGAAACTCCGGTTGAATCAGAGAAAATATGTTGAGACGATATTGCAGAGGTTTAATATGCATGGAAGTAAACTGATCAAGGTTCCTATTCCTATATGTGTAAAGTTATCTGCAAATCAGTGTCCCAAGACACAAGAATAAGAAGAGGACATGTCCCATGTTCTATATGCTAGTGCAGTTGGCAGTTTGATGTATGCAATGGTCTATACTAGACCGGACATTGCACATGCAGTGGGAGTTTTGAGTAGGTATATGTCAAAACCAGGGAAGGAGCATTGGACAGTAGTAAAGAGGGTCTTTAGGTATCTTCATGGCACTACCAGTTATGGATTGTGCTACCAAGGAAGACTAGGATTGGATAGAGTGGTGGAAATACATGGATTTGTTGAAGCAAACTAGGTTGGAGATGTGGATCACATAAGATCTACAAGTGGGTGTGTGTTTAACCTATTTGGAGGAGCAATAAGTTGAATGAGAAAAATACAGTCTGTAGTGGCACTCTCAACTATAGAAGCTTAATACATGGCAGCCACTCATGCAAGCAAGGAAGCAGTATGGTTGCAAATATTGTGTTCAGGTATTGGGTTGGTACAACAAGCAGTGAGATTAGATTGTGACAGTCAGAGTGCAATATTACTAACAAAAAACCTAGCTTATCATTTGAAGACAAAGAATATCAATTTGTGAGAGACATGGTTGAGGAAAAGAAGGTGTTTTTGGAAAAGGTTGACACTTTGAAGAATGTCGCAGATTCATTGACAAAGTCTGTGAGCACAGAAAAGTTTGCCTGGTGTAGAGTAACAATGGGCATTGTTGACTATATAATCCCCTGGACCCCTGGATGCAAAGAAAACAACAAGTGGGAGAATGTTGGGTATGTGTTATATTATTTGCATGTGTGTGTGTGGGTGCGTCAGGTTCGACAACTGTATCTGACGATCCATAGTGGATTTTTCTATTTTTAGAGGTTTACTAAATTAATCTCAGATTAATGGATTAGGGTTTTGGTATCTACGAAATACCTAAAAAACATTGTATATATTGTATGGTGAATGGTGAAATTCGATAATGAATATAAGAAAGGTTTTTTCGGTTGAGGGTTTCCGGTATAAAATCTTTGTGTACTATGTGTATGAGCGATTGATTAAATTCCATTTTTCTTAAGAATCTATATGCATTGCTTTACTTCACAGGTTTAAAAATTACACTACACTTGGTAGAATTCGCCTACAACAATGGGTATCAAGAATCATTGAAGATGAGCCCATTTGAATCACTTTATGGAAGAAAATGCAATACTCGAGTAAGCTGGGACAATCCAGTTGACAAGGAAGCAGTTGGGCCAGAGTTGCTCAAGGAAATGGAAGAAAAAATGCTAAAAATTAAGAAGAATTTGAAAGCTGCCCAAGACAAGTAGAAAAGTTATGCTGATAAGAAAATAACCCACAGATATTTTAAAGTGGGTGACCATGTTTTCCTGTGATCCGAAATCGGATTCAGAAGGCTGTCAGGGCATGAAAAATGATCAAAAATGAAAGTGCTCGGAATCCGACAAAACCAACACCATTGCGCCCATATCGTCTTCCTGATTCCGGTGGTATAATTTTTATGTCAAATGGAGTCTGTATGGAGAAGATATCGCATTCTGTCCGCCGAGCCAAACAGGCAAAATTTTTGGATGCTGACTGTACCTGTCCGTACAGTGACACGTGTCAGTCCGTATAACTGACATGGCATAACCAGGATGCGACACATGGAAGCATTGGAGGATGACACATGGCAACATCAGGAGAGGACATGTGGCGTCTCTCGTACAGGACACGTGGCAGCGACAGGGGATGACACGTGGCAGGTTCGTACGACGACACGTGGCAGGTTCCGTACAGGACACGTGGCAGCACCGGAAGGCGACACGTGTCAGGATGATTTGGAATTTTCGGCGCGTAGTTGGACCAATCCCGAAGTGACATGTGTCACCAATGAAAGGGTGACACGTGGCAGGGTGACGTCAGCAGCTGACGTGGCAGGCTTGCATGGCATGATGACTGGATCGTACAGAAGTGACGTGGCGCTGACGTGGCAGTGCTGACTGGGTGTACGGAGGTGACGTGGCTCGGGTGACATGGGTCAATCAAATGATGACATGTGTCACTATTCAAGCGAATGGTTGGGTGCCATGTGGCCCAATCAGCGGCTGCCATGTGGCACCCCGAGTTTAGCCAATGACGGCTATGTCAAAAGGTTTTATGGCCCGGGGGATTCGAACCCCGGACCTCCCTCCGTCCACACCTTAACAAATCTTCCATTGCCAATGCGCCATCATTTGGTGCTTGTTCATGACATGACATATAAGTTATTTTAGTTGTGTGGTAAGGTTTGACCGCGGGAAAAAGGGCCGGGGCCTAGCCCCAGCCCTCGGCGCACATGGCCGCACGACAGGACCACCGACGGGGTGTTAATTCTTTGCGCGGGGTTTTAAAGATTATGCGCACGGTTTAAACTATAGTTTTTAAACAATTTTGTTAACACTTATAGCCAACGGTTATGCCATGTGACCCGTGGACACATCGTTACACCATACTACCGGGGCGCGGACAGTTGAATGGCGCGGTTTGAACGTTTGTTAACGGTTTTGAACCAATGGATATAATATGCGTGGTTGGAGTTTGGTTAATCAACGGACCAACGGTCATATAACCGTTGCTAAACAACCAGGGGTCAATGGAAAAGGGCCAACGCATTAGCGCTTGGCCATGTTATGGACCATATGACCAAGAAAGGGGGCGCGCGCCCGAGTGAAAGGGGCTTAGCCCATTATATAACTAATTTATAGTTTGAAAGTGGGTTTTAACCACTTGTTGGTTAATTAAAACCTTTTTAATGTAATTAACTCTATTTTGGGAGTTATTGGGCTTTTTTAGAGCCTAATTCTTGGGAGGAAGTTGGAGATTGAAACCAACTTTCCCAACTATTTAACCAAGGCTATGTTGAGCCCATTTGGGGTCAGATTTTGGAAGCTTTTGGAGAGATTTTGGACGGTTTTGGAGAGCAGAGATGCTGAGGCAAAGCCAGGTCTAAGCCAGATTGAGGCAAGAAAGCTGTTGAGGTAGAGATGTTGTTGGACGATTTCTGAGAGCTCGGGACATCCGTTTCAGGTGCTGTAAGTTGTGCAAGATTCTAGAGATCATGGCGAATAAGACCAGATCAGTCTAGAAGCCAATCGGAATTGTAAAGATGTACTAATAATCTTTTGAAAATAAATCAAGAAGCCTCCCTCACAGAGAAAAGGCCCAGAGACGTAGGCAAAGTTGCCGAACTCCGTTATCAACCTCTGTGCATTATGGTTTGTTGTTTTCATTGTGTTTTTCAGATCTGAAAATATGTTAATGGCTGTATAATTCATTTCTTTTCTCGCTCTTTCGTTAAAGTTTCCCAATGATCAATTAATGCATGCGAATAAAACTCAACCATAGTCATTCGAAAAATCCTGATGGATCAAGTGGTATCAGAGCTAGTTGACGTTTGGAATTGAGTTTGCATGTTAACCAGGGAAGAGCACATCTCAAGGAGGAAAATGGCATCTACAGGAGGACTTTTTCAAGATGAGAAGAAGTTCAGAGATTCGGTGTTTGCCATGGCCGAGATGGTGAAGGTGTTGTATGAAGACTACTTGGAATGAAAGAGCACGGTTCAAGTGAAAGCTTCAAAGAACAACCAAGGAAAAAAAGCATTGAAGGAAGTGCCTTCTACATCTGTTTCAAACAACATCTCGGAGGTATGTAGTGAAGGTTCCTCATCAAATTTTCCTCATTCTCATCAAGTTGGTTTTGGTGAATTCGAAAAGCACACAAAAGGTGTAGGTTTGAGAATATTAACCAAGATGGGTTATGAAAAAGGAAAGGGCCTTGGACGTCAAGGTCAAGGCATTGTAAATCCCATTGAGGTTGAAGAAAGGCCTCGATACTTAGGATTGGGATATGAAAGAGGGGACCTTGGAGAGTCTTCAAAGATGGGTTCCAAAACTTCAGAAGCAAGTGATGCTTCAAATGGCCAACTCAAGACATTGCAGGAACACTTCACAAAAGGAAATGGCGCACCACTTCAGGACTATAGTAGTGAATGCAAGTCGTCTCCAAAGAAAGGTGAAGATCAACATGGAAGGTATAATGGTCATGTTTTTGTTAATTCTCCTTTTGATTATAACAATCATAATCAAGTAAACCGAAACTTGTGGAAACTTTATCCATGTGCTTATTGTCATTCACCTAAGCATTGTGTTGCCAAGTGTTGGAAGAG
>WSFP011535207.1:0-11872 GCA_009831015.1 Picea engelmannii
TTTGGTGTGTAGTCTCAAATGTGTGGATGAATGTTGGAATATGAGGTAATATTGTTCTAAATTTCTTTCATGTACTTGCATATTGGCTAATGGTAAGAATATTGTTATTCAATTGGAATAGATAGTTTGAACTTGCTTGTTAATTTATCTATTTGTTTAATACATTTGATGCTTATATTACATGCTTGGTTTTTTGTTTAAACTAACGTAAAATGAAGTCTCTTTTGTAGGAAACACCCGTATTTTTTTTGCAGGTACTTGTGAGGAGTTTGGAGCGTACAAGACCCACTTTTGGAGATGCAAAAGAGCTCGGTTGCATCTTTTGTTTTCTCTAAAGGAAGTTCGAAAAGGCATTCTTCCCTCTTCTTCACACCAAAAAGGACTCCATGGCCCAAGGGTTCACAAAGCTCAAGCAAAAGGCTCTTAAAAATCAGAATTTTCTCTTCCCCTCTCTCTTTCTTTGGTTGCATGAGTAGCTAGAACAGAGTTTCAAAGTTATATTTTACTATCTAGTATTTTCATGCATAATCTAGATCTAGTTTCAAATTCATTTCCAAATCAAAAGTCTAGATCTAGTTTTACTTAGTAATTTTCTGATTTTTATTGTCTAAATTTAAGTTAGAAACTTGCTAGTTGCTTGCTTTTAATATCTAGTCATTTGAATGCTTTAGGTTTCTGTTTTAAGACAGAAAATAGAAAGCATCCAAGAAGGGCTTAGTTAGCATCCTTAAAAGTCTCTAAAAAAACCCAAAAATTTTCCCTTTATTTTCATAAAAAATGTTGAAAAGTTTGATAAAAATTCTTCATTCTTTTTTTTGCATTTCTTATATCATTTTCTGCCAAAACTAATAAACTTTGTTTGCTGGTTTTTAGCAGGTCCATCACAATACAAGGGGGATTTTGACCTTTTTGGAACCCAAATTGAAGATCCTTCACCCCGAGTTGGACCCTTTGAAGACCAAGACTCGAAGAGTCTATTTTGTAATAGTTAGCTAGAGTATTGATCAAATTCTATAAGGATCCAAATCACAAAAAGAAGAAAAAAAGAGGGTCATCCTCTCAAGGTGTAATAGGCTTAATAAAAGTGGGCCTTTAGTGCCCAGTTTCTTCATCCCCTTTAGAAGGATTGGTGGTGTTGTGTGCTTGTTTCTCTTTTTCTTCCTTGTAAGTTTTTGTTGCTTTATTTTTTGCTCTCAAACACACAAACTTAAAGGAAATCAATCTTGTAAAGCACTCACTACTTCATCCACTTAAGCAAAGTAATTTCATGCTAGCTTAGATTTCAGTTTTGTTCTTAGTAATTAGAAAACCTTTCAAGTTTTCCACAATTCACTTTCAATTTTGTTTCTTTTCAAGTTTTAAAATAAACCTTCCCCGCAATTTCCGGTGTATGCTCTGAACCCTTGCGAGCCTAGCTCGATCCTAGGATTCATCAGAACCGGAGTTGTTAGTGTGGAGTAGTATAATTAGGGAAACCTTAATAGTAGTTGCCTTAATGTGCGGGAAAACGCCTAAGGGGAGTGTGTGAAGTCAAACGGGAACTTTGAGATCTAGGTTCTCCCCGTGTTGGACATCTGGCACCCTTAGTGAACTTACTGGTGAAGCCTTGGGGCTTCGGTAGGTTCTCAACAAGTTTCCAAACAAAGGGACAACATCTAAAGAGGCCACACAATTCTCATTAATCTACTTTCAATAAACCCTAATAAAACACGCATTCAACAACTGCCCACGATACCTTTAAGGCACTGGTTTTATGGTTATATCTTTATGTTCATGAGCAGTATTTTCATTCTCAAATGTGATTGTCTAATAATTGTATAAATCTCACAGATATTGTATCCTACTTTATTATGCATGCATCTTTATGACTAGAAATCTGTTTTATTTGATTATCTTATCTGACAAATGAATAAGTTGAATGCTTTATGTTTTATTTTGCAATAAACTCCTAGAATAGTTCTTTTAGCTTAGAGTAGCTTAAAGGCCTTAGTATATTTGTTAGGGACTACCCCCCTTGGCTTCGTTAGGAGTTGGCCTAGACGGAGGAGTCGAGGATCAGGTGACAGCACCTTCACTCAAGACTTGCCCCCAAGGACACACTAAGTGGATTGAAGATTTCTTCCACAATAGCCCAAGTGTGTATAAGGTGGCAACAGTGTCTAAAGCACGAGATACAACAAGAAATACAATATGATGGAACCTGTATACAAAGCAAGCTCCTCTCGAGACTTTCCAAAGGAACCAGGAAGAAATGTGCCCAAGCTTAGTGTGCTTCTCCCCCTTGTTGCCAAACTCACTCAAGTGATGCACCCTTGACCTTGGTTGCTTTGAAGAAGAAACCCTTGCACCACAATGTGCTCTTGTGTGCTACCTCTCCACTGCAACAAACAAATCTGCAATCCCTCAAGTCTATCTCCTACCTGCTAGGTGTGTTCCCTCCTCCAAGCAATACTGATCACCACAAAATAATAGGGGTCCAAGCTCCCATAGCTCCTCCATGAATAGAAGCGCCCAAGCTTCCCTCTTCCAATGCTTCCAACCTCATCCTCATGCTCCCTCTCAAGCTTGAGCAAATGAATGAATGAGCCTCTCTTGGTCCCGTGCGCCCTCCTTGAGCAATCCATAAGGAAACCTAAATGAGGATGGCTAGGATCATCCCAGGCCATCCCTAATCAAATGGTTGAGATCATCCCACAATAATCTCAACTCAAAACCCACTTTGGGTTAAGTTCCCAAAGTTCACTTTATGTCTCATAATTCACCCACAAAGTGAATTAATGGTCACTTTAGGATAAAATGACCAAATTTCACTTTTGACTTAAATCTCCTAAGTCAAAGTAAAATTAGACATAAAGTACAAGGTACAAAGGTACCAACATCTCCCTCTTGTGGTTAGAGGCTCAAAACCACAAGGGAACCACTTCCCAAGGTACACCAAAACTCAACAGTATAAAGGCGGCAACAAGACCATTGAAGGGAAAGATATTACTATTGCTCCTTGCAAAATTAATAACTATGTTAGCACTGAATTGGCTAATCAGTTGTTGATTTTCGAGATAAGTAAAACCGAAAAGATAAACTTTTGGTACAAAAAGCACTATGAAATAAAGGACCTACAACTAACAATTGGTGATTATAATTTCACATCCCAATTCAATGCTAGGTCTATGTGTGAAAAAGACATGGAAATAATTCTACGATCAACCTAGATGGAAATATTGGGTACCTTCACCCTAAACATGAAGAAGAGATACTTGATATTTTCTCCTAATCAAAAGAAGATAATATTGTACAATCTCACTATGAAATCCTGCACTAAATTCTTTTCATCTAGAGATATAGAAGATGTATCGAATGTGGCAGCTCAACACAATCATATATCTCAACAAAAGAAACAATATCATAGAAAAAAATTGTAAGATTTCAATAGGGTTTTGACAGAAAAAGATAAGGAAATTTCTTGTTTAAATGTGCAAAACAACATCTTGCTTATAGAGGTTAAAAAATTAATCATGGAAAAATATAAAACGGAATTGCAAGTTGTTGATAAGGAAAGGTCAATTGACCCCACTGAATTAGGGATGTTTTCAAATGTTGAAACAAAAACTATGAATATAGATGCATCAACGAATTTAATCCAAGATAAAAGTCCAAGTGTTGTCAGTGATGAAATATTAATGATCGACAAAACAACACAGGCTTATTAAGAGGATATAAAGCCTAAAGTGAATCAAGAGAATACTAAACCCGAGATCAAGAAGAATCAAGTTACAAGAATGCCATATAGACATCCTAATCCAAGGAGTCTTCGCATCAATTGATCAACTTATTAGCATTGACCTAAACAAGGACTATGTTCTTTCTATATTTCAAAGAATCTCAATTCCAATGCAACTTGGTCTCAATACCAAAGTCGCCCTCAAAATTGCAATCCAAAATGTTCCATCCAAGAACCATATCAACAAACAATCTCAGAGAAGATAGACCTAGGATGGATCGATCCATCTACAATGCAACAATAATATTGTTTACAATTGTAAAGATCCTTCGATTGGATTTCTTCAATTGCTTTGAGGACAAAGCATTTCAAGGAGGGGTGATAATTGACATTTTCTCTTAGGTGCACTTATGCAATTTTTTTTCAACGCACTTGTGCTTGGCTTTTAAACTCTCTCTCTAGTGAGTTAGACATATCTCTAGCACAATTGAGGCTATTTTCAAAATTTGGGTGAGATTTGTTTTCATTGATTCTATTATTGACCATTAAAAATCTCCACATGATATTAGAGCGGGTGTGAACTTTACTCTCTCAATTCTTTTGGTTGATTCAAAAACTATTGGCTAGTGGCATCTTTGTTATAGTGTGGAACTAGGGTTTTCATGGATTATCACTTCTAGAGTTTCTCTAAGGGTTCTAGAGATATGAGACCTAATCTAGGGATGAGCCTTCCTTTTCGGGTGTTCTTTGGCACCTTTCATCCTCCATTAAGGCCAATGCCTCAAATCGTAGGGTTACCTAGGGTTTTGTACCATTTCGACCTATAAAGACATATTTATGGGTATTCATTCATATGAAGCCTCAATCTTGTTGTTGTTGAGCCTATGGATTCAAACTGGTTGTTTCCTCGTCGAAATGGAGTAAACTATCATTCTTGGGTGGATCAAATGGCTGCCCTACTTCGAAGCAAACGTATATGGATATACTTGTCAAAGTTGCTTCCTACTAAAGATGATGACAGTTATGACCTATACGTTTGAAGAAGGACGAAGTTCTTGGGTTGATCACTCTTTATGTGAAGATTGATCTCATTCATCAACCAACAAAAGTGCGAAGGAAATTTGGGATACCTTCAAAACTCTCTTTGGAACGATGAACATTGATCAAGTTAATCGCCATGAAACTAAATTCTCCAATCTCAAGAAGGGTGACTTCGACATAGTTGAGAAGCATATTGCAAGATTTAAGAACCTAAAGACTAACATTATTCGAGCGAGAGAAAAAGGAAAAACAAATCCAAAACTTGTAAGATGAGTCAGAGGGATAGCCGAACTTGAACTAGAGGTTCGAAATTCAGCGAAGCTCAAAAAGAATTTCAAATACGTCCAAGTTCGCCAAACCTCAAAGACAAACCTAAACAAACTCGAACCCTATGGTGAATTTAGACACGAATATTTTTGGGGGTTCGGCATGAAATTCGATTTAGGGTTGGGAATTTCGAAAACGTGGACAAAGTAATAAAAAAAGGCTTAATTTTCGAGCTCGGAGTCTACCCACCGCACTAGAACCCTTGCTTAATTTTCATTAAGAAATCACCCATTCCTCATACAAGCCAAGCAAACCTACCAAAACAACTATTGTGGCTTGTCTCTGTGATTTTAGGATATTCCCTCCTCTAAAATTCCATTCAAATCTGGATTCCAACAAAAAATTTGACATTTTTAAGGTCACAAGGATACATAAGAATGGTCGCATTGATCGCATTTACTCGTCCTGTCTTCAAAGTGTGGAGGCATATCCTCAATTTTGAGGACTGCCTTTCGCTAGTTCATACAAAGTTAAACAAACACAACAGGAAATTCCATGATTGCAATCATGTCATTCCTATGAGGTTTCCAAAATTCCAAACAAAGTCTACAAAATCCTCACAAGTCGCATTTTTAAAAGACATAATCAACATTCCTCATGCGAAAGCACTATGAATTCTCTAACTATAAGACTAAACGTTGAATGCTTAACCCTAAAAGTTTATATAACATGGATATAAACATAGATGATATCTTATTAATCCTTTAATTCGTAATAATATTAATATTAATTATTTGTATTCACATTATCTACTTAGCATTATTATTGTTTCTTTTTTAGGATATTATTAAAACAATATCCATTTAGTATTATATTGTTTCCTTTTTATTATTAATTATGTTTTTGTAATCAATTAATATCACCTTATTATTTAGACTATTAACTATTTGTGTGGGGTTTTATTATTATTAATATCATATTAATCTTTTAGTTTGCAGTAATAAGATTATTATTTGGTATTAATTCTTAGTAATAATATTATCTATTTTGCAATAATATTGTATTTTTATTTAGAATGTGTGTGTATTGAAAATGTATATAGCCAAACCTAAAGCCAAACTTCATCTGACCTCAACAAAAAATTTGAACCCGAATCGAACCTAATCCCTCGAACTCGAACCCGAACTGTGTGACATAGCTTGTAAGTATTGTTCTAGATAACCTTTCTCTAACATTCAAATCTTTTGCTCTTATATTCAACAGTATTCCCTTATTTGCCAAGGGTCCTATAACTCCTCTCTTGAAAAGGTTTTCTTTCATCTCATTCAGCATCAAGTTACTTTGATGAATATGGGTGAATTAGTCCCCCAAGATCAAGCCCATCCAAAGGTTGTCTCAACCTCTCTTAAATCTTAGTCTAATCAGGGTATAAGGTAATATGTGAAATCCTCCAAGAATAAAAGTGACTTATATGGCTACTATAATAAGAAGGGCCATCCCATCAAGTCTTGCCTTGCTTGTCTTCAGAAATTGAAGAGCTTGAAAGATCGATAGTGTGCACCAAAGACCTTTTGATGAGAATGCAGAATCTTCTCATAGTGCACATTTGGTAATACACTTTGCACTTTGGTCCTCGTCTTCTCAACAAGAGAGGATTGGTGATTCTAGAACTACTTGACATATGACCAAACATGAACACCTTCTCTCTTATTATAGACAGCAGCCCAATGGAGAGAAAGTGGTTATTGGTTGACAATTCAACTCGGGCTACAATGATGTTTGTTGATGATTGTAGCATCGTGTGACATTCTCCAGTATACGTTTTCCTCTGGACTGAGTTGAGTCGACCTGTGAGAGAGCCCATGTGTTGGGTGTGCCCATGTGATGGGTGTATCGTTCTCCTCTGGACTGAGTTGAGTCGATGTGTGGTCTCCTGCCTTGTACTCATGTGGACTTAGTTGAGTCAGGCTTGAGATGGTACTCCAGATGATTCTCCTGTGGACTCAGTTGAGATAGAGATATGTTGAGTATGACGTCCATGTGGCTAAGCACACGTGGACGTGTCCCTAGTGGCTAAGCACTAGTGGACGTGTGGATCCCTTGCTATATTGTCTAAGTGTAAGATTTACTTGTAACCCAAATTCTGATGTAAAGGGTACAAGTCGGCCCCACCATATGTGAAAGATAATTAATGTTTATGTAATGATTAATTATATTACTGAGTTATTGAGGTCGACCCTATTGTGCCAAGAGACACACCTATTGTTGTGTCTACTCTTGTATAAATAGAAGTGATTCCCCATTGAGGAAACACACACTTGTTATTTGGAAATTTCAGACCTACTTGTACGGCTGAAGTGCGCACCTCTCTTGGGCGCTAGTTTCAAGGTTGTAGAGCACCCTCTTGTGTGCATCTAGGGTTTATGGTTGGGGGATCTTCTCTTGAGAATATAGCAAAGGATTGTTGGGTTTTTTCCTTGTTTGAGAAGGGTTTTCCCAAGATATTTCTTGTGTTCTTGTGCATGGTTATTCTTCTTGTGATCTTGGTTATTGCAGCACTTGTGTATGGTGTTGATGCATTTGTTTATGGTTCAAGTACATGTTAAATGAAAATAACCTCATGCTTGAGCCTAGCACATAGAGAAAATTCAACATGGTATCAGAGCAGAGTTCTTGAACAGCCATTGCACAAGCTTCATGCCAGTCGTCAACTCCTAGTTGTAGAAGTACGGCCCTCTAGGGTTTCCAGAAAAAGGTACGGCCCTCTCTTTTTTGGTTGTTTCAGCACCCTACAATGAAACGTTGGGGATAAATTTGGCACAGGAGTGTACAGCCTCCTTCAGCGCATCTCCAGAGACTCAGATTGCATTTCCGGAAATTTTGGATTTTTGGCCCTAGGGTTTCTAGGGTTCCGCAATTTTCTGCAGAAATTTTGGTTCTAGGGTTTCTACAGCTCACTAGTGTTCTTGTGACCTTCTAAAGGCTTATTGTTGGCATTCATAAGTCCAACGAAACCTAAGGTTGCTAGCCTAGCCTAGCAGTTAGGTTTCCTAGCCTAGTTGCTAAGGGTTTGTGGAAGAATCTGCAAACCATGAGGAACACAACCTTGGTGGAAGATAGGCTTGATGGATCAAGCAAATTCGGTTCCTGGAAGTCAAGACTACAGATCACCCTGGAAGAGGATGACCTATTGAGTGTGATACAAAAGACTCTACCGGAGACAGCTACCGATGAAGAGAAGGAAGAATGGAAGGAAGATGACGTCAAGGCAAGGAAGATAATCATCTACTCAGTGAGAGATCATCTCCTACCTCGTATTGCCAACCTAAAGACAGCGTATGAGATGTATGAAGCATTGAAAAATATGTTTGAGAGTAACAACAACCTCAGAGCTCTTACATTGAAGAGCCAGCTTCAAAATATCAAGATGACAAAAGTAGACACCGTTGCTACCTTCTTCATGAAGATTTCAGAGATCAGAGATCAATTGGGTGCCATTGGAGAAACCATATCAGACCGAGAACTTGTCTTGACTACTCGCAGTGCTCTTCCAAGACATTGGGAACCATTTCTTCAAAGTATCAGTGGTAGAGCATAACTACCTACTTCTGATCGTCTATGGACAGACTGTACCCAGGAAGAAATCAGACTTATAGCCAAAGGAGTGCAAGACTCCCCTCATGATGACAATCATGCTCTTGCCTTTCATACAAAGAAAGCAAGAGGAAATAGAAGAAGTTTTGGAAAAGCATTCAAAGACCAGAAAACTTCAACAGCTTCAGGTCATGAACACAAAAAAGACAACTCAAGGATTCAATGTTTCAGATGTGATAAGTATGGACACATTGCGAGAAATTGTCCTACCAGGAAGAAAGGAAGACAACTTGCATCCACTGTTGACGTTGATCCAGAACCACCTCATAGAGATGAAGACATGAAAGATGAGGCTTTCTTCTTCTGAGCTTTCTTAGGAGGACCAAAAGCAAGATCGAGCATGATTGTAGACTAAGGTAAGTTTTGTACTACATTCCTTATTTGATTTCATCATTACCCTATAGTTGTTTGCTTTTGATGATGAAGGGTAGTATCCCTAGTGTGGGATCCCTCATGACTTTGACCATGATCCCTGGTACGGGAGTCCAATTTTTGGTTGGTTATTATCCCAGTACAGGAGGCCATTTTGATTGTTATCCCTACGGCAGGTCATCTTGGTTATTATCCTAGTACGGGAGGCCAGCATAATACTGTAGAGACAGTAGAGGAACTGAGAAGACATGGAATGTCTCTAGGTTAGCAACACAGGAAAAGGAAGATGTTCATCCTTCCGACTTCAGAGGGAGTCAAACTATTTGAGAAGAAGGAAGAGACAGTGCCTTCTCCCCCTTCAGTAGTTTAGAGGGAGACAGTCATTGATCCAGTTGATCCAGTAGCTCCAGTTGATGTTCCCAAAGACATTGCAGTAGGGCATAAAACAACTACCTCGGCTCGACAAACTCTGCAAGAGGCAAAGGGACATGCAGCTCTTCGAGGCACATTTTGAGTGAGCAAGAGACCACAGAGATTTTCAAGCTATGTTTCAGCCATGAGCCACATCATTGATATTGAGCCTTCTTGTCATGGAGAAGCAGCAGATCAGCAGGTATGGCAAGATGCCATGACAGAAGAGTATCAGTCCATCATGAAGAATGATGTGTGGGATATTGTTCCGAGACCAGAAGGGAAGTCTGTAGTGACTTCCAAATGGATCTATAAGATCAAGCATGCAGTTGATGGAAGTGTTGAGAAGTACAAAGCGAGATTTGTGGCCAGAGGATTCTCTTAGGTGGAGGGAATTGATTATGAGGAGACATTTGCTCCTCTAGCCCAATACACTTCCATCCGTACGATCATTTCCCTAGCTACATCCATGGGTTGGAGACTACATCATATGGATGTAAAGAAAGCCTTTCTCAATGGTGAGATTGAGGAAGAAGTTTACAATGAGCAGCCAGATGGATTTGTTATACATGAGTAGAAATCTCATGTGTGCAGGTTGAAGAAAGCCATGTATGGACTAAAGCAGGCACCTCGTGCTTGGTACAAGAAGATGGATGGATTCTTGATGAGTTTGGGATTCAGCAAGACTGATCCAAACCTATACTATCATATTGTTGGAGACAAGTGCCTGATCTTGGTCTTGTACGTTGATGATTTATTCCTCACCGGTTCAGAAAGTCTTATTGTTGAATGCAAGCGTGCATTGACTTCTGAATTCGAAATGAAGGATTTGGGTATGATGCACTACTTCTTGGGACTAGAAGTATGGCAAAGGACTAATGAGATTTTCCTGAGCCAAGGAAAATATACAGTGGAGATACTGAAGAAGTTCGGTATCCATATGACAGACTGCAAATCCATGCCTACATCGATGGTGATGGATCTGAAGAAAATGAACGAGGCTTCTACTGATTCAGGCAAGATTGATCCACACCTTTATCGGTAGTTGATTAGATCATTGATGTATCTGGTTAACACCAGACCTGATATATGTTATGCAGTGAACGTACTCAGTCAGTTCATGAGTCAGTCGAGACACACTCATTGGATAGCAGCGAAGCATGTATTGAGATATCTACGAGGCACAGTTGGATATGGCCTGAGATATGCCTTCGGTGTAGACATGAGATTGCAGGGATATGCCGATGCAGATTGGGCAGGGAGCGCAGTGGACCGGAAGAGCACATGTGGTTGTTGTTTTACCTTGGGGTCTACCATGGTTTCCTGGTGCAATAGGAAACAAAGCTCTGTGGCTTTTAGTACCACAAAAGCAGAGTACATAGCGTTATGTGTGGCAGTCCGTGAAGCAGTGTGGCTTCGCAGGCTCCTTGCAGATTTATTTGGTCATGAAATGGATTCCATTGTTATCCATTACGATAACCAGAGCTGTGTGAAGCTCTCAGAGAATCTTGTGTTTCACGATAAATCGAAACACATTGAGATCAAATACCATTATATCAGAGATATGGTGCAGAGGAAAGCAGTACACGTGCAGTACCTTTCTACACATGAGCAGATTGCAGATGTCTTCACCAAACCGCTTGCCAGGACGAAGTTCAAGTACTTCCGTGAGAGACTTGGCCTGGTGGAGAATGCCTCCCTAGCTGAGAGGGAGTGTTGATGATTGCAATGTCGTGTGACATTCTCCAGGATACGTTCTCCTTTGGATTGAGTTGAGTCGACCTGTGAGAGAGCCCATGTGTTGGGTGTGCCCATGTGATGGGTGTATCGTTCTCCTCTGGACTGAGTTGAGTCGATGTGTGGTCTCCTGCCTTGTACTCTTGTGGACTCAGTTGAGTCAAGCTTGAGATGGTACTCCAGATGATTCTCCTGTGCACTCAGTTGAGATAGAGATCTATTGAGTATGACGTCCCTGTGGCTGAGCACAGGTGGACGTGTGGATCCCTTGCTATATTGTCTAAGTGTAAGATTTACTTGTAACCCTAATTGTGATGTAAAGGGTACAAGTCGACCCCACCATATGTGAAAGATAATTAATGTTTATGTAATGATTAATTATATTACTGAGTGATTGAGGTCGGCCCTATTGTGCCAACAGACACACCTATTGTTGTGTCTAGTCTTGTATAAATAGAAGTGATTCCCCATTGAGGAAACACACACTTGTCATTTGGAAATTTCAGACCTACTTGTACGGCTGAAGTGCGCACCTCTCTTGGGTGCTAGTTTCAAGGTTGTAGAGCACCCTCTTGTGTGCATCTAGGGTTTATGGTTGGGGGATCTTCTCTTGAGAATATAGCAAAGGATTGTTGGGTTTTTCCCTTGTTTGAGAAGGGTTTTCCCAGGATA
>WSFP011535208.1:0-11872 GCA_009831015.1 Picea engelmannii
ATCATGTTCAGCTTATAAAAGGAGAGGAGCTCTCATGGAGAAAGTTAGCTTGATTGGGTTGGAAATTTCTTGAGTCTTTAAGATTGGAAATTTGGTTTGATATTGTTACCTTGGTTAGATTCGCTTTGAGATTTTATTTTTCAAGATAGATTGTGAGTAGCTATCAAATGCATGGTCTTAGAATCCATGGAGCTAGAAGTTTGTGGGAATCAAGGAACGTTTGGAAGGAACATGACAACATCAAGTCATCTGGTTGCATATTTCTTCCACATTCTTTAATCCATATATACTTTTTTTTCCTATATGAATGCTATTTGTTCGTATTGTATGATTCCTTGATCATGTACATAGTTTCATATCAAATAGACTCTATTATTCTTATCTTCGCTAGCTTGTGTTTATTTGAATATATTTCTCCATAAGCCTCGCGATGGAGCTTGGATTGCATTGGCGAAGTCGGATCTTCGATATTTGAAAGGTATGTTTTAGATCCATTTCTCATTTGATAATTGAAAGCTAAGGAAAGAGTAGTGTACTGTATTGTTTTGTTCTAGTTTCATAGTGAATCTAGGGGGATTGATTTGTGTATGCACTTAACAATTATCCTGATAACACCCCCACCCTCATATATGATGACATTGGGGTTTTGGGGTAATATTAATAATATGTTTTCTCTGATATTACCCCTCACCCCCACCCTCATCATATATGAGGGTGGGTATGAGACATAATATTAGAGAAAACATAATATGTTTTCTCTAATATTACCCCCCATGCGCACCCTCAGAGGTTGGGGGAAATATTAGAAAAAAAATAATAATTTTTTCTCTAATATTATCCCCCACCCCCACACCCATAGGTGGGGGGTAATATTATAGAAAACATAACATGTTTTCTCTTATTCACCCCCCCTATGAGGGTGGTGGTGGGGCGTAATATTAGAGAAAGCATAATATTTTTTATCTAATATTATGCCCCACCCCCACCAATATGTTTTCTATAATATTACCCCCCACAACCACACTCATCATATATGAGGGTGGGGTTTGGGTGTTATATTAGAGAAAACATAATATGTTTTCTCTAATATTCACCCCAACTATGAGGGTGGCGGTGGTGTGTAATAGTAGAGAAAATATAATATTTTTTATCTAATAGTACCCCCCACCCTCATAGGTGGGGGGTAATATTAGAGAACAAATATTAGATTTTCTCTAATATTGTCCCCCACCCTGTAATATTAGAGAAACCATATTATGAGGGTGGGGTGGCGGGTATATTTAGAGAAAACATAATATGTTTTCTCTAATATTATGTAATATTAGAGATAACCTGGAAATTATGAGAGAAATGATGGTGGATTTTGTCCATATACCACTTCAAAAGGAGTCATGTGGGTACTTTTATGGTAAGAAGTGATGTACCTCCATTCAACTAGTGGTAACCATTGATCCCACTGATTTTTCCTTTCCGATACAGATCATCTCAAATATGTTTTCAAGCACTTGTTGACAACTTCAGTTTGAACATCAGTCTGGGGATGATAAGTTGTGCTGAGATGCAATTAGGTGCCTTGTATATTTAATAATTCTTGCCAAACATTGTTGGTGAAGGTTGGGTCGCGATCAGAAACAATAGAATGAGGCATTCCATGAATCTTGAAGACCCGATCCATGAAACATTGAGCCACAATGGAGGATGTAAATCAATGTTGAATATCACATAAATGAGCATACTTGGAAAGACGATCAACTACCACCATGATGAATGATTTATTTCCCGATTTACGTAAGCCTACAATAAAATCCATAGAGATATCCCAAAAAATAACAACTTGAATCAAAAGTAGTTGTAGTGTGCTAGGAGATTTGACTGTTTCTCCCTTGTTGTATTGAAAAACATCACATTCCACCAAAAAATTATGAACGTCCTATTTCATACCATAAGAGAAAAAATAACGTTTGACCCGGTCATAGGTTTTGGTAAACCCAGAGTGCCCAGTGGTGGGTGTAGCATGAAGCTTAGAAAGTACAATTGATTTAAGCTTCGACTGTTTTCTTAAATTCAAATGACCTTTGTATCGAATCTCATCATGGAGCCAAGAGTATCCTGGGTAGATTGGATAATTGGCTTGTAATTTTTGTATTAAATGCAAACTTTTGGGATCGTGTATCCATTCCTGGAAAATAGCTTGGAGCCAATCTGGTACAATTAAGGAGAGAGAAAAAAGGGACCCTTCATCTTCATATTTTCTGGAAAGTGCATCAACAACCACATTCTCTTTTACTTTCTTGTAAAAGATCTCATAATCATATCCAAAGAGTTTAATCATCCATTTTTATTTCTCTGAGGAGGAAAGGCATTGTTCCATAAAATACTTAAGGCTTTGATGATTTGTCTTAATTTGGAAGAGTTTTCGCAATAGATAAGGGAGCCAAAAATCCATGGCATGCAAAATAGCCAAGATTTCCTTTTCATAGATTGATTTTCCCAAATGTCTCTTTGACATTTGTTTGTTGGTAAAGGCCAAAGGTTGACCCTATTGCATAAAGAATGTGTCAATTCCTTTCTCGAAAGAATCACATTATAGGAAAAAGGTCTTTGTGGAATCAGGAAGGGTCGGGACTGGAGTGGTGCAGATGGCGATCGTCAAGGTTTGAAAATCTTGAGAAGATGATGGAGTCCAAGTGAAAGAATTATTTTTGAGAGAAGTGAGAGGTGTCACAATATTTCCATAATTATTAACAAACTTATAATAATAACCTCTTAAACCCAAAAATCCATGCAATATTTTGAGATTCTTTGGGTGAGGCCAATATTGCACAGCTTCAATCTTTTTAGGATCCACTTTGACAATGACCTTGCCAATAAGATGACCCAAGTACTTGACTTTTGAGGCGCCAAAATATCTTTCAGATTCTTTGAGGAAAAGTTGGTGCTGAGAGAGTATATGGAGAACTCGATCCACATGAGAAAGATGGGTTGTCCAGGTTTTACTATAGATGAGGATATCATCAAAGAAAACTAAGACAAAATGACAGAGAAAGGGAGAAAAGACATGATTCATGAGGCTTTGGAAAGTGGAGGGAGCATTATACAAGCCAAAGGGCATGACCAAAAACTCATAGTGTCTCTCATGAGTTATAAACGAAGTCTTAGGAATGTCTTCCTCATTCATATGGATCTGGTGGTAGATAGAATGAAGATCAAGTTTAGTAAAGAACTAGGCGCCTCTCAATTCATCCAAGAGGTCATCAATGACAAGAATGCGAAATTTTTCTTTAATGGTGATTTTTTTGAGGGTGTGGAAGTCAGGACACATGCGCGAAGAACCTTCTTTCTTAAGGACTATGACCACGGGATAATATTACGGGCTCATACTAGGGCAGATAACACATGCGTAGAGAAATTCTAGATCAATTTTCTCAATTTCATTTTTTTGGGAAAAGGGGTGATGATAGGGACAGATATTTGGAGGAAGGATTCCTGGGACAAGGGGAATGGAATGATCATGAAGACCATGGGAAGGAGGGATTCCCTGGGGAGTGGAAAATACCACTTGATGTTTAGAGAGGATGGATTGGAGGTCCTACGGCATAGAGGGTGTCTCAGTGGCTTGTATGGCATGGAGTTGGGAAATAATTCCAGAATGACATTTTTTGAGCAGCTTTTCCATTCGATGGGAACTGATGATATCTGGGGGACCCAAGGTTATGCCTTGGAAATTATGTTGTTGTCCCTCCTAGTCAAATTGCATGGTTAATTCCTTAAAATCCATGATAATGGGACCCAAAGTCCATAGTCATTCTGCAACCAACACAATGTCACAACTACCCATGTCAAAATAAAACATATGAGATTTCATGTGGTACTCACCAATCTAGAGAAACACATTTTCACAATGCCCTCCACATTTCATTACCCTCCATTGGCAATCATGATTCGAAAATTATTGACGGCATGGATATAGAAATTTTTTTCTTGGGAAATTCGACGATGAATAAAATTATCAGTGCTTCCACTATCAAAAATAATGATGACCTTCATATGCTTAATGTAACCAATTATCTTAAGGGTTTGGGGAGCAAAAAAGTGAGTGAGAGAATTTAGGGAAATGCTCGATTCTACTTCAGGAGGGTCTAAGGGAGGGGTTATGTTAATGGGTTCAGGTGACACAGACACAAGGGGAGCCTCAACATCGTCTTCCAAAAAATCCTCTCAGATGGCCATAAAAATATTTTGTTCCTTACACTTGTGCCCAAGAAAATATTTGTCATCATAATTATAACAAAGGCCTTTGAGTTGACGTTCAGCCATTTCATCCTTGGTCAATTTCTAGATCTTTAGTGGAGTATAAGGAGGATTGGGAGTGATTGGTTTAGTGTGAGGTAGAAAGGAGGGTTTTCAGATTTGAGAGGATACATCCTATTGTGATTGGTTATCTCTTTTAGTAGCATCTACCCAACTATGAGGCCACTGATAAAACATTCTAAAAAAAACATCAGACATGCCCTCTATATGAAAATCCAATCGCTCAAAATTGACTATAAAGTCTTCCACTGTGCCA
This sequence comes from Picea engelmannii, assembly GCA_009831015.1. Classification (NCBI taxonomy): domain Eukaryota; kingdom Viridiplantae; phylum Streptophyta; class Pinopsida; order Pinales; family Pinaceae; genus Picea; species Picea engelmannii. The sequence continues at coordinate 4,568 of WSFP011535208.1, forward strand.
TATTGTTCCAACTTTATCAAAATACATAAATGGTTGGTGTCAGTGTTAAAGCATTCATAAATATCTACCACAAAGTGTTTCAAAGCCACATACCCTTAGTGGGAAATTTTTCTCCATTGCCACCATTGCCAACATTCTTGATATAGATGGAGAACACCATGTCGAAGTTTGTCCAACTCATGTATAATGCCATATAAAGAGAAATAATGTTCCATTTGAGTTACCCAACTAGTGGGATCTGAGCCATCAAATTTAGTCACATCCACACGCGAAAGGCACAGGTCACGTTGAAAGTGACGAGGATGAAAATTCTAGGAATGAGAGGAAGTTTCACCTTATGTTTGAAAAGGTGGGTTAGATGAGGGAAGATATATAGGGATATGAATCTTGGTGCAAATCATGGTAGTGAAGGATTCAAGCTGTGTAGCAAGGTCTTGTTTTAGGTCCTCTATTTTGGAATTGATGGAGGAATTAACGTTTTTATTGATGATGGAAATATTGGCACTGAGTTGTCTCACTTCTTGTTGGGTTTTTGTAAAATTAGAGTGCAAGGTATTGAAGTGAGCTTCCAATTCTTGGAGACAACTGTGGGCTAGGATGAAGAGGGAACATGAAAAGGGTCGGGTGGGACCATAGAGAAAATGGGTTATGGGTGAAGTGTATCACAATGATTAGCGCAACGAGTTGAATCTAATGGGGTAAAGCCCAAATAAGGGTGTCGAAAGGGGGAGGGTCCATGAGAATTTGTTTTTATGAAAAATGATAGGATGACTGTGATAAGGGAGAAGAGATAAATCCAATGGAATAGGTCTCAAATAATGGTGCCAAGAATACTACATTGATGAAATTCCCAAATTCTTAACAAGAAGAAATGTGTAGTAATTTCGCTACCTGAATGCAGGAGACACAGTTGCGCGAAAATAGATCTTGTATGTTCTGTTTTTGTTTCCATCCGAAGGGTTAGGCTATTCAGGATTTATACAGATAAGGTTTTTCTATGTGATATTGTTCTATGATATAATTGTGGGGACCAGCAGCAGTACTCGGCCCAATATATCAGGGCACCAACTAAGGAGGCTAGACTAGGCCCTTAGCCATACTATCTGACTACCTAGGTACTAGAGAGTATTTTCTTGAGTGTTGTTCTCGGTGGCACTATAGAATTCAGGTGACCAATCAATTATCTATGAAGGGATTCAAGAGATATAGGATTATCGATATACAGGTGTTGTTTGATGCACTACCACTCGAAGGGGTAACAGTAGGGGTTACAAGGGTGGCTAACAGATGTGCACTTAAGTACAACCTATATTTCCTGTGTGTGTGAATCCTCGACCATGGGTTTATGCGCGTAATAACATATCTTTGTAGCTTAAAGACGCTAGAATACGTCTCTACCTTGAAAAAAAATTAACACTTGTAAGGTGCTCTGATACCACTTGTAGTATTCCATATATAAAATAGTATGCAGAACAATTAGCTAGAAATGGTAGATAAACAACGATATAACCATAAAAACACCAAAATAATACCAGAATAACACCAGAAAGATCATTTTGATTACTGAGAGAGATGTTCACATGCCTCTTCGAGGGGGAAACCTCCAGCTGAGAAGAGATCTATTACAATAATATCCAAGAAAAAACTTCTCATACCATCGGCTCCTATTTATAATAAATATTTCTATCAAAAGAACAATCTAGAGGAAGATCCTTCTAGAATCTGAAGCTTCTATTAGGTCTTCTTACATTTGACTTACTCTTCCTTATTGCTAGGCATTATTAATATTGACCTTTATTACATGGAAATATATTATTCTACCTACAGGAGGGGTTAGGTCCCTAACATATTACTCCCCAACCACATATAATGAGGGTGAGCGTCGGGGTGCGGGTGGGGGGTAATATTAGAGAAACCACATTACCCTGATATAATTAGGGTGGTAGGGGGGGTAATATTATAGAAAACATAGTATATTTTCCCTAATATCACCCCCCAATCCCACCCTCATTATTTTAGGGTGGGGGGTAGAATTAGAGAAAATATACTATGGGGGGTGATATTAGAGAAAATATACTATGTTTTCTCTAATATTACCTCCCACACCCACCCTCATCACATCTGAGGGTGGGTTTGGGCGATAATATTAGAGAAATCATATGGTGGGGGGGGTTAATATTATAGAAAACATAATATTTTTTCTCTAATATTAACCCCCACCCACACCCTCATCATATATGAGGGTGGGGGTAGGGGGTAACGGTAGAGAAAACATAATATGTTTTCTCTAATATTACCCCCACCCTCATCATATATGAAGGTGAGGGAGAATGTGGGTGTGGGGGGTAATATTATAAAAGACATAATATGTTTTATTTATGATTACCTCCCACCCCCACCCTCATCATATATGGGGGTGGGGATGGGGGGTAATATTAGATAAAACATATTTTTTTTTCTCTAATGTCACTTAATCTATGACATATTAGAAGCTTCTATGGTGAGGTGGCCTCTGAATGGTTTGTATATTACTCGATTTCATGATTTAGTGGGAGCATCCTAACCTCCTCACCTTATCCTCTTCAGCTTATAAAAGGAGAGGAGATCTCATGGAGAAAGTTAGCTTGATTGGGTTGGAAAGTTCTTGAGTCTTTAAGATTGAAATTTGGCTTGATATTGTTAGCTTGGTTAGATTGGCTTTGAGATTTTCTTTGTCAAGATAGATTGTGAGTAGCTATCATATGCATGGTCTCAGAATCCATGGAGCAAGAAGTGTGTGGGAAGAAAGGAATCGTTAGAAGGAACCTGACAACATCAAGGCATCTGGTTGTGTCTTTCTTCCACATTCTTTAATACATATATACTTTTCTTTCCTATATGATTGTTATTTGTTCATATTGTATGATTTTTTGATCACATACAAAGTTTCATATCAAATTGACTCTGTTATTATTATCTTCATTGGCTTGTGTTTATTTGCAGATATTTCTCCATAAGCCCCGCGATGGAGCTTGGATTGCATTGGCAAAGTCAGATATTAGATATTTAAAATGTATGTTCTAGATCCATTTCTCATTTGATAATTGAAATCTAAGGAAATAGTAGTGTACTATCATGTTTTGTTCTAGTTTCATAGTGAAGCTAAGGGGATTGATTTGTGTTCACACTTAATAATTAGCTTGATAACACCCCCACTCTCATATATGATGATGTTGGGGTTTTGGGGTAATATTAATAATATGTTTTCTCTAATATTACCCTCCACCCCCACCCTCATCATATATGAGGGTGGGGATGAGGCATAATAATTTTATATAGAACATAATAATGTTTTCTCTAATATTACCCCCCACCCCCAGACCCATAGGTGGGGGGTAATATTATAGAAAACATAACATGTTTTCTCTAATATTCACCCCCACTATGAGGGTGGTGGTGGGGTGTAATATTAGAGAAAGCATAATATGTTTTATCTAATATTATGCCCCACCCCCACCAATATGGTTTCTCTAATATTAACCCCCGCAACCAAACTCATCATATATGAGGGTGGGGTTGGCGCGTTATATTACATAAAACATAAAATGTTTTCTCTAATATTCGCCCCCACTATGAGGGTGGTAGTGGGGTGTAATATTAGAGAAAACAAAATATTTTTTATCTAATATGATGCCCCACCCCCACCCTCATAGGTGGGGGGTAATATTAGAGAAAAAATATTAGGTTTTCTCTAATATTGTCCTTTGCCCTATAATATTAGAGAAACCATATTATAAGGGTGGGGTGGGTGGTATATTTAGAGAAAACATAATATGTTTTCTCTAATATTATAGATAACCTAGAAATTATGAGAGAACTGAAGGTGTATTTTGTCCATATACCACTTCAAAAGGAGTCATGTGGGTAGTTGTATGGTAAGAAGTGATGTACCACCATTCAGCTAGTGGTAACCATTGATCCCACTGATTTTTATTTTCCGATGCAGATCATATCAAATATGTTTCCAAACACTTATTTACAACTTTAGTTTGAACATCAGTCTGAGGATGATAAGTTGTGATGAGATGCAATTAGGTACCTTGTATCTTGAATAATTCTTGCCAAAAATTGTTGGTGAAAGTTGGGTCGCAATCAAAAGAAATAGAATGAGGCATTCCATGAATATTGAAGACCCGATCCATGAAACATTGAACCATAGTGGAGGATGTAAATCGGTGTCGAATACCACATAAATGAGCATACCTAGAAAGACGATCAACTGGCACCATGATGACTGATTTATTGCCCGAATTTACGTAAGCCTATAATACAATCCATAGAGATATCCTGAAAAATAACAACTGGAATCGGAAGGAGTTGTAGTGTGCTAAGAGATTTGACTATTTCTCCCTTGTTGCATAGAAAAACATCAAATTCAACCAAAAAATTGTGAACATCCTATTTCATACCATCCAAGAAAAGATAACGTTTGACCCAGTCATAGGTTTTGGTAAACCCAGAGTGCCCATTGGTGGGTGTAGCATGAAGCTCAGAAAGTACCATTGATTTAAGATTTGAGTGTTTACTTAAATACATAGGACCTTTGTATCAAATATCATCATGGAGCCAAGAGTATCCTAGGTATATTGGATAACTGGCTTGTAATTTTTCTATCCAATGCGAACTTTTCGGATCATGTAGCCATTCCTGGAAAACAGCTTGGACACAATCTAGTACAATGAAGGAGAGAGAAAAAAGGGACCCTTCATCTTCATATTTCTTGGAAAGTGCATCAACAAACACATTGTCTTTTCCTTTCTTGTAAATGATCTTATAATCATATCCAAAGAGTTTAATCATCCTTTTTTGTTTCTCTGGGGAGGAAAGGCGTTGTTCGATAAAATACTTGAGGCTTTGATGATTTCTCTTAATTTGGAAGCATTTCCCCAATCGATAAGGGAGTCAAAGATCCACGGCATGAAAAATAGCCAACATTTCCTTCTCATAGATTGATATTCCCAAATGTCTCTCTGACAGTTGTTTGTTGGTAAAGGCCAAAGGTTGAACCTCTTGCATAAGGACTGTGCCAATTCCTTTCCCGAAAGCATCACATTCTAGGACAAAGTTCTTTGTTGAATCAGGAAGGGTTGGGACTAGAGTGGTCCACATGGCCATCATCAAGGTTTGAAAATCTTCAGAAGCTGATGGAGTCCAAGTGAAAGAAGTATTTTTAAGAAGAGAAGTGAGAGGTGCCACAATCTTTACATAATTCTTAACAAACTTGTGATAATAACCCGTTAAACCCAAAATTCCACACAAGTTTTTGAGATTCTTTGGGTGAGGCCAATATTGCATAGATTCAATATTTTTAGGATCCACCTTGACACTGACCTTGCCAACAAGATGACCCAAGTACTTGACTTTTGAGGTGCCAAAATATCATTTAGATTATTTGACTAAAAGTTGGTGCTGAGAGAGTAGATGGAGAACTCGATCCACATGAGAAGGACAGTTTGTCTAGGTTTTACTATAGATGAGGATATCATCAAAGAAAACTAAGAAAAAATGACGGAGAAAGGGACAAAAGACATGATTCATGAGGTTTTGGAAAGTGGAGGGAGAATTATGCAAGACAAAGGGAATGAACCAAAACTCATAGTGACTCTCATGAGTTACAAATGAAGTCTTAGGAATGTATTCCTCATTCATATAGATCTGGTGGTAGCCAGAATGAAGATCAAGTTTAGTAAAAAACTAGGCGCCACTCAATTCATCCAAGAGGTCATCAATGACAAGAATGGGAAATTTGTCTTTAATGGTGATTTTTTTGAGGGCGTGGAAGTTAGGACACATGCATGAAGAACCTTATTTCTTAAGGACCATGACCACAGGAGAATATTACGGGATCATACTAGGGCGGATAACACCTGCGTTGAGCAATTCTAGAGCAATTTTATCAATTTCATTTTTTGGGGAAAAGGGATGATGATAGGGATGAATATTGGGAGGAAGGATTCCTTAGACAAGGGGCATGGAATGATCATGATCACCACGGGGAGGGAGTCCCTAGGGAGTGGAAAAAACCACTTGATGTTTAGAGAGGATGGATTGGAGGCCCTGCGGCATAGAGGGTGTCTTAGTGACTTGTATGGCATGGAGCTGGGAAATAATTCCAGAATGACCTTTTTTGAGAAGCTTTTACATGCGATGGGAACTGATGATATCCGAGGAATCGACGGTGATGCCTTGGAACTTATATTGTTTTCCCTCCTAGTGAAATTGAATGGTTAATTCCTTAAAATCCATGAGAATGGGACCCAAAGTCCTTAGCCATTTTGCACCCAACACAATGTCACAACTTCCCATGTCGATAGAAAACATACCAAGTTTCATGTGGTACTCACCAATATGGAGACACACATTTTCACAATGCCCTCCACATTTCATGACCTACTATTGGCAGTCATGATTTGAAAATTATTGATGGCATGGATATAGAAATTAGTTTCTTGGGAAATTCAGCGATGAATAAAATTATCAGTGCTTCCACTATAAAAAAGAATGATGACCTTCCTATTCTTAATGTAACCAATTATTTTAGGGGTTTGGGGAGCAAAGAAGCCAGTAAGATAATTTAGGGAAATGACCGGTTCTACTTCGGGAGGGTCTGAGGGAGGGGTCATGTCAGTGGGTTCAAGTGACATGGACACAAGGGGAGACTCAACATAATCTTCCAAAAAATCCTCTGAGATGGCCATAAATATATTTTTTTCTTTAAACTTGTTCCCAAGAAAATATTTTTCATCACAATTATAAAAAAGGCCTTTGAGTTGGCATTCAACCATTTCGTCTCTAGTCATTTTCTGGATCTTTAGTGGAGTATAAGGAGGAGTGGGAGTGACTGTTTTAGTGCGAGGTATAAAGGAGGGTTTTCAGATTTGAGAAGATACAACCTGTTGTGATTCCTTAGCTCTTTTAATAATGTCCACCCAACTGTGCGGCCAGTGATAAAACAATCTAAAAAAAATCATCAGACATGCCCTCTGTGTGAAAATCCAATCGATCAAAAGAGGCTATAAGGTCTTCCGCTATGCCATATTTTTCAACTTTATCAAATGACATAAATGGTTGGTGTCAGTGTTAAAGCATTCATAAAGCTCTACCACAAAGTGTTTCCAAGCCACTTACCCTTGGTGGGAATTTTTTCTCCATTTCCACCATTGCCAACATTATTGATCTAGATGGAGAACACCATGCTGGAGTTTGGCCAACTCATCTGTAATTCCATATAAAGAGAAATAATGTTCCATTTGAGTTTCCCAACTA
>WSFP011535213.1:0-11872 GCA_009831015.1 Picea engelmannii
AATTATACATACAAATCACTAGCCCTTACAGTATCTCCAAGAACAAACCAAACTGCAACAATCTCGACACTACAGATGGATGAGTTTTCTACAACAATTTCATTTGGTAATCAAGTACATGAAGGGTACAAGTAACAAGGTAGCCGATATTATTTCTAGACCTCCTATTGTTGCTTCTATTATTTAGAAGAATACTTCTTTTTCTCATGATAACTATGTAGAGAAATATTCCATCGATGAATATTTTAAAGAATTATATGAGAAGCTAACCCATGGTGCACAGGTAGAAAACTATTGTTTGTAGGGAAAATTACTCTATCATCTTGGGAAGCTATGTATTCCTACAAGTAAATGAGTCCATGTAATACGAGAAGCTCACACTTCTCTTATGTGTAGGAATTTTGGGGTAGGAAAAACTATGGCTCATTTACAGAGGTTTTTTTATTGGCCTCAAATAAAAGCAATTGTAACTAAATATGTACAACGGTGTGCGATTTTTTCTAATTGTAAGCCCACTATAATAAAACTGGGGCTATACTCAACACTTCTTGTTCCATCCCATCCATGGGAAAGTGTCTCCATGGATTTTGTAGGGGGTTTACCAATGACCAAAGGGGGTCATGGCTATTTGTATGTTGTAGTGGATAGGTTCAACAAGATGTGTATCTTGATTCCATGTAAAAACAAGATCACTGGTGAGAAGGCTGCTAATCGCTTCTTTGAGCATGTTTGGGTTCACTTTGGGTTACCCAGGTCCATTGTCTCGGATCAAGATACTTGATTCCTTGGGGATTTTTGGACTAGCTTGTGGATAATGATGGACACCAAATTGAAGAGGAGCACTTCTTTCCATCCCATACTGATAGACAGACACAAGTGGTAAACATAACAATGGTAATTTTACTTCGAGGCTACTGTAGCAAGCATCCCAAGTTATGGGATGAACATATACCCTATGTACAACATGCTTATAACCGAGCTTTACAGTCATCCACTCAGACTTCATCTTTTGAGACATTTTTTGGGTACCTACCCAAATTTCCTTTGGATTTAATGTATGGGAGAGATGTCGATGTGAATGAAGAATGAGAAGACTACAAATCCTGCAAGTTCATCCAAATGATCCAACAGATACACCAGGAAGTCAGGGAATAGTTGGAGAAAAGACAAGCATAGTATAATGCTCGACATGACACGCACATGGTTGATCATTAGTTCTAGGTTGGACACTAGGTATGGCTCCACATAAGCAAGGGGAGGTTGAAGGGTGAAGGAAAGAAACTCAAGCCCATCTGATATGGGCCCTTCACTATCTTGGGGAAAATCAACACTAATTCTTTTCGTCTAGATATTCCACCTTATATGAAAATTTACTCTGATATGAACATAGAGAAATTGAAACTTTTTGAGCCTCCCATGATCATGGATCAGGATGACGAAGTTTCAATACCTTTAGTTGATGAGTTTTCACCTGAGTACTTGGATGTGTTACAGGAAGATATCATCCTGGACAAAAGGACAAGGAATCCATGCAGGGGTGATGTTGATTATCTTTGAGTAGGCTTAAAGGGCACACATACAATTAAGGAAAATTGGATTGAGAAGGACAAAGTGAGGGGACTCTTCCCTCACTTACCTATTTCTTGATGAAAGATTTTGGTGATCCAAAAATCTCTCAGTGGGAAGGCATGATCCAAAAAGGATCTAGAGAAGGGTAAGAACAACTCAGAACTATCAGAGGCAATTGAGGACGCTTAGAATGGCTTTAACAGGTAGAGAAAGGGAAAAAATTCAAAGTTCCCAAAACTCCATAAAAATGACATTATCACAAAGAGCGTGTTGCAGGATTTCTAATGGCGTAAATGGTTCCTCAAAAAGAGCTTGTATGCAAAATTTATAAGCGATCAAATTTCAGGTCAAACTTGGTCAAAAAGTCAAAGGTCAAGGTGACACATGTCACCACTGCAAGGGTGACACGTGGCACATCTAGATAGGGATATGTGGTCCAATGTTACAGGTATACATGGCAGATTATTACAGGTACACATGGCAGATTATGTGTTCCATTATCCAATTGACATGTAGAAGAGGACAACTAATGAGAGGTTTCCATGTGGCAACCCCCATTGGCCTCTTACAGTAAAGTTTATTAAAAAATATATTGGAGCCGATAGGAGTTGAACTCCTTACCTCCTAGCACAAAGGCCTTACACTCCGCGCCTTCCAACATGCCATTACATAATACTTGTTTATTATATGGCACAAATATTATTTAAGTTAATAATGTTCTATGTGGGTGGAATAAAAGGACTAGGCCCTCGTCCCAACACCTGGTTATGTGCTAATTCACCCGACCAAATCCAACAAATGGTATTCAAATATTCATGCGCTCCGGAACTAGTGCTTCAGGGTTCCTCAAGTTACGGGATTCCTCCGCCAAATATGTCCAACCAACGAACTATATGCCTAAAACTCTGCCAAGTGGTTGTAACCATATGCTAAAAGGGGAGGCTCATGGGTTCGACCCTGGGACCTCTGCCTAACCAAGCACTTAATATATCCCCAATAACCAATGTGCCCAACCGTTCCATTAATTCTTAACCGCTCGGATTTTATTATAAAAAGGAGATTCCGCCAGTGTATGAAGGGAGGAAGGAGAGACCAAGGCATGACCGTATGGAATGGGCATGCATTTCGAGAAAATTTTCAGTCATTTATTGCAGTGGCAGGAACGAAAACTGAGACAGGGGTGTCTCTTGGGCCTGAAAGTGCCTGACTCAGATCGAGGCATGGAGACAGTCATTTTTGGGTAATTCAATGGCACGAATGCAGTGGTGATGTTTGTTTTCTAATATGAGAAAAGATTTTGTAGTTTAACTCTATAATTATGTATACTTATGTATTTTTCCCAATTCTTTTGTGGTGTTAATAAAAAAGACCTACCCATTTGAGAGCAGGACCCAGAGACATAGTCCACCAGGGACAAACTCTGTTATCAAGTTTTTGCATTCATATTTCATGCTTATTTATTTTTCCTTTTGATCTTTCCTTCTTTATGGTGTACTTTAGTTTATTCTCATTTAATACAATTCCTTAATAAGTCACCATAATAAAATACCCCAAATCATTCAGTGAAGTCAGAAAGAGAACATAATAGATCATAAGAGATCTAGTTGTGTATGTCATTGGTTGCATTACTTGTCCTTGTTTAATTGTTGTTCATCACAAGATCTACCCTCCTAGGTGAGTTTTGGGTGAGATATTGGTAGAGACATTGGAGTGGGATGATCCTGCCTCATTTTCGATTTCCTATAGCCCCTTTTCTTGCTAATTGTTGTTGGTGTTTCCTTTTTCATTTGTCTTCTTTTTTAGATCAATTTTTTTTTGCATTGTAGTTGGAAAAACAAATGACAAGAAATTGTTGCATGCTTGAATTCTTTTGAAGAATTAGTGAAAGGGTGAATTAGGATCATTGTTTGGTTTCATATAGGAATCATTTATTGGTTTCTTGGTTTGTGTGAGGTTTTGCTTCTAAATTTTGCAAAGAAAAGTAAAAATTCCATCTCCCTCCCATAGCTAGAGTTCATCGAAGTAAACAAATTGTATTGTCATTTTTGCATTTATTGGTTGGTTCAAGTGTCATAAAATCACCAAAGTTTCATCCGCTACCCTTGGAATTAAGAAACAACCATAAAAAGAAAAATACATAATATAAAATCAATTAGACATTTTTATTTTTATAGTGAACCAACATTAGATAGGATAAGGGCCTTGGATTAAGATTGGAGAATAAAGTATCCAAGGCCACGAAATGAAGATTAGGATTCATGAAAGAGTGATAAATCCATTCTTGCAACCAATGTGTTGGAAATATCCTCTAACATATGAGTTAAGCATGAGGTCACATACCATGTGCATACCATCACCATACCATGTGCATCAAACATGTACATCAACCATGTACCAAAACATGTACCATACCATGTACATAAACCATGTAACAAAACCTGTACCATACCATGTACATCAACCATGTACCACAAACTGTAACATATCATGCATGTACCAAGATATACCATAAACCATGTACTATGAGATGTGCATCATCCATATACCATATCACTCATGATATGTATTCAATCATGCCATACATGACATACAATAATATATCATCAATGAAGTGCCCCAATCATGTGATAACTTCACCATGACACATACCAAACGAGATACCAAGATAACCAAGATATGATTCTAATCAATGTACCATGACATCATCAAGATGTTTCTAAACATGTACCAAAATCACCAAGACATGCCTCGAGCATGTACCAAAAAATCCAATGCATACACCTCAAACATGTTCCATAAAATCAACAAGAAGTGCCTCAAACATGCATCAATAACATCAAGAAATGTACCTCATACATGTGCCAAAAATATGCCTCAAACCATGCACCAAATATGTGCCTCAAGAATGTTCCAATGCCTCAACATGATACCAAAGACAAGCCTCAAGAATGCATCATAACATCACCAACATGTAACCCTAAAAAAATGTATATAGACATACATTTAAACTTGTATTCACCCCGATGTATCAAATCTTAGACAAACATTTCTTTCTGGACATGAACAAATTGGTACAAGAATCATTCCTCAAATATGTTTGAGCCTCACTGAACGAAGACTGTCCTCATGTGAGGCATTGTGTGACAGGAACTACTGATACAAAATTCATGAGAAGAAAAAAATGAATACAGATATATATTATGAACATAAAGATACAATGAATAATAACAAAGATATAGTAAAACTTGTCTTCTATTCAATAAAGAAATATGCTGAAACTATAAAATGCAGACTAAAACAAGCTTGCTAGAATGGTGGCGGCTTATCTCTGAGAAGATATGTGACAGATGTGCTCAATCGCAATAAGATGAGTAAAATGAGGCTCCAAAGGCCTTCTTACATCAAACATGAATTCCAAAACCCTAGACATCCAAAAACCTAACCCTAGGAGATGAAGTGCCAAAAGTCATGTGGGTCACATTGGGGTAAGTTGGTACATCAACTTCCCGGGGTCATAACTTTTGCATAAGATCTTTGTTTTAGGTGCACGATATCCTGTTGGAAAGGTATATCTGAGGAATACACATTATGTCATCACACTCTAACTAAGTAAATAGTGTGACTGTGGCGGGCCCAAAAAATGTTGTTTAGGGCCTCAAAATGACCCCAGAAGTTTAGGACCTAGAAAGCTAGAAAAAAACTACCAAGATGAAAACTGAAACTTCCAAGATGACATATTTATGTGAGCCAATTGGAATAGGTGGGTGGTCACCGATTTCCACCTGGCTCAATCAACCCCCTTTAGGAAGAAATGGTCTCCATTGCGTTGAGTTCCACCATTAGATGAGGAAATTTGTGTTGAATTTGGCCCCAGGTGAGCTACTTTCCTTTGTGCAAGAGCTGCCTTGCTTTGACAACATGATAAAGTTGAAACATTTGTTGGTGAGTTCCCTTGGCATGTGTGTCCACAATTTGATCAGTGTATTCCTATTCCATGCAGTTAGGGTTGAGCTCTGTCAGTGTCAATTGTTTTGTGACCTCTAAGATGTTTAATAATGGTGGAAATTATGGGCGAAGGAGTTCCACATTAAACACTGGGTGAAATCCAAGGAAGGGGGGAACGTTGATCTCAAAAGAACTGTCACCCACAACCTTGGTGATGATATAATTTCCATAGTGGAGTGGATGAATACACTGATGGGGTCCTGTAAGGCATTATTTATGCAAGTGCAACCAAAATTTATCTCCCACTTGAAACTTGTGTGGAACCAAGATTTGATCATGGCGCTTCTTGTACTTGGAATTGGACTTCTGCAAAATACCATGAACCTGTTAGTGAATGTGCTGGATCCGTTCAATGAACCAGGTATCTTTTTCGGCTTCAATGTGAACATGGGACGATTCTGCCTAGGTGGATGCAAGGGGTAGTGCAACATCCATGGGACCCAATGGTTGAAATCCCAACCCCACCTAAAAGGGAATATGGTTGGTTGAGCCATATATGGCTCTATTGTAGCTGTATTGAACATAGGAAAGAATATGATCCCATGTGTGGGGATGCTTGGAGTTGTACATGTGCAAGATATGCATGATCATCTAGTTGACAGCCTCGGTTTGGCCATCTGTCTCAGGGTGGAAGTGTAGATTTTAACCTTGTACAATATTTTATTGAAAACATATTTTCAATAAAATAACAGAAAATATACAATGGAAAATAAACACATTACACAAAGATTTTTCCCCTGGAAACCCAAACTGGGAAAACCAACATATTCTATATTTATTCATTGTGATACATTGATTACAATACAATATACATATAGGATCCATCGACATCTAAAATGATAACCCAATGACCTATACTAGTCAACAAACCTAATTCCTTAACCAAAAATAGAAAACCATCGGAAAAAACCATGTGTCGAAAAACCACCCAACAATGAACATGAAAATTGAGGCGACACAAAAAATGAGACAAAAAATGCAACATGTTTCCTGAGGCAAGGCTAGTCATGCAAAGAATATAACACATACCGAACATTCTCCCAATTGTTGTTTTCTTTGCATACGGTGGGTTACATGGTTACATACATAACAATCCAGGGCAACTATGGCCATGGATCCTCTACACCAAGAGAACTTCTCAGTGCTCACAGATTTTGCTAATGAATCTGGAACATTCTTCAAGGTGTCAAAATTCATCAACAACACTTTATTTTCTTCAACCATGTCTCTCACAAAGTGATATTGAATATCAATATGCTTTGTCTTTGAATGATAAGTCAGGTTCTTCGCCAAAAAAATTGCACTCCGACTGTCACAATATATCCTTACATCTTGTTGTACCGACCCAATATATGAACACAATATTTGTAACCATACTGCTTCCTTACTTGCATGAGTGGCTTCCATGTATTCAACTTCTGTAGTTGAAAGTTCCGTGCTACAACCTATATTTTTCTCATCCAATTTATTTCACCTCCAAACAAGTTAAAAAGATACCCTCTTGTAGATTTCCTACGATCCAGATCTCAATCCCAGTATGCATGCACAAAGTCATGTATGTCCAACAATCGGTCCAATCCTAGTCTTCCTTGGTAGCAAAAGCCATAGATAGAAGTGCCACACAAATACTCGAAAACCCTTTTTACTGCTATCCAATGCTCCTTCCCTGGTTTTGCAATATACCTGCTCAAAAATCCCACTGCATGTGAAATGTATGGTCTAGTACATACCATTGCATACATCAAACTACCAACTACACTCGCATATGGAACATGAGACATGTCCTCCTCCTCTTAATGTGTCTTGGTACACTGATCCACAGATAAATTTACACCAACATGAATAAGGACCTTGACCGATTTGCATTCCTGCATATTAAACCTCTGCAATATTGTCTCGACATATTTTCTCTGATTTATCCAAAGTTTCCTCTTTTCCTGATCTCCTTTAATTTCCATGCCCAAAATGAAATTTATAGCATCGAGATCCTTCATGTCAAATTTAGAGGAAAACTGATTTTTTACATCCTGGATAATCTCCTTGTTGTTTCCTATTAGCAACATGTCATCCACATACAAGACCAAATAAATCAAGTGATTCCGAAATAATTTAAAATATACATAGTGATCCTCTTTGGTTCTTGTAAAGCCAAGTCCCAACATATAATTATCAATTTTTTGATACCACATCCTTGGTGATTGTTTTAAGCCATACATGGACTTTTTTACCTTCCATACCATCTCCTTCTTTCCCTTCACAACAAATCCTTCTGGCTGCTTCATATAGATTTCTTATTCCATATCCCCATGTAGGAATGTTGTCTTCACATCCATATGTTCTACTTCAAAATAAAATGAAGCAACAACATATAACATAAATATTATAGAAGTTAACTTGGCAACAGGAGAAAAAATATCACCAAAATCAATACCCTCAACCTGGGAATGACCCTTTGCTACTAACCAAGCTTTGTATTTCTCCACTTTTCCTTCTACATTCAACTTCTTTTTAAATACCCATTTTCTAACAATGGGATTTCTTCCAGTTAGAAACTCCACTAGATCCCAAGCCTCATTCTTATCCAAGTCTTCCATTTCTTCATCCATGGCCTTTTTCTAGAGTTTTCCATCCTTTGAATCCACTGCCTCCCTAACAGTTCTAGGATCATCATTAGTAATAGACAGAGAAAAATTTGAACGAAAATTATGAGTATACCTTTCTGGTAGCCTTGTTTCTCAAACCGATCTCCTCAATACTAGAGTATGAGGATCTTCTTCTTCTGATTCTTGTTCTTATGTAGAGTCAGATTCATCATCCTTTAAATCAAACTCTAACTTCTTTGTTTATTCCTTATTTGGTAGGACTTCTTGTTTAACAACATCCTTCATTTCTCTAAATAGCACATCTTGTCTATACACAACCTTCTTAGTTTCTAGGTTCCAAAGATTATAACCTTTGAGACCATATTTAAACCCAATAAAGATACACTTTTCAACCTTCTTATCTAGCCTACTCCTATTTTCCTTTGGAACATGAACATAGGCCTCACAGCCAAATACCTTGAAATGTGCGAGATAAGGTTTCTTACTATCCCATACCTCTTATGGATTCTTGTCATCCAACACTGATGAGGGTGATATCTTGACCAGGTAACATGCAGTACCCACTACCTCTACGCATAATTCTTTCCCTAGCCTAGCACCACTGAGCATGCACCTTGATTTTTCCATCAACATCCTTGATTCTGCTAAGGTGTATATGGATTAGTCCTCTACTTTGCTATACCACACTTCTTACATAATTATTCAAATTCATTCCCACATAACTCTCCACCATTATCTATCCTCAACACCTTGATTCTTTTCTCTATTTGATTCTCAACAAGAGAATTAAACTATTTAAGCCTATCAAAGACTTTATATTTCTTCATGAGGAAATATATCCAAGTATTCCTCGAGAATTCATCTATAAATGAGAAATATTACATATATTTTCCCAATGATGGAACTGACAGAGGTCCAAACACATCACTGTTAACTAGCTGTAAAATTCCTTCTACCCTCGTTGCACCAGAGGGGAATATTACTCAATTATGCTTCCCATATACACAATGTCCACAAAAATTAAAATCTATAGAGATGTTAGACATACCTTCAACCATACTTGTACAGTGTAGTAGTCAAAGACCCTTCACTCTGATATGCCCCAGTCTTTGATGCCACAACATAACCTTTTCTCCAGAGACTGTAGGATTTTTTTCTTCTTCAACTCCAATATCAGAAACAATGCCCTATTACACTAATCACTAACAGTGATTACTTGCAACTTATACATAGTTTAAAATTGAACTCCCTTCAACAACACCATTGATCCTCGAACCATCCTACAGGTTTCCTTTTCAAATATTGTTTTTACCCCTGCATTGTCCATTTTTCTTACATAAATCAAATTTCTGGCCAATCCTGGGATGTGCAGAAGACTAGGTAGCATTTTAATCCTTCCATCTATGAGCCTCAACTTGATCTTTCCTCGACCTATGATTTTGGTTGTCAAGTCATCACCTAGGAAAAAATTACCTCCATCATACCTTTCATATTCATAGAACCACTCCCTATGGGGAGTCATATAAAATGATGCACCTGATTCAACCAACCATACTTCATTATTTGCAGGCATTCTTGAAGAAGACAAGTACACATCCCTTCCTTCTTCCTTGGAGGTATTTTCTTATGTAGAAGGATATTCTTCAGATATTTTCTTTTTCTCAACTTTGGATCTACACTACTTCTTGTAGTGCCCTTCTTTTCCATATCTCCGTCATACCTTTACAAAATTTCTGGGAGACTTAGATCTTCCCTTAGATTTATATCTCCCACTTAAGGACTTAAATATATTTCTTTCCTGGGAGCTTCCTCTTGCAAATAATGCATCTGTGCTTTTTCCTTCCATTTTCTTCCATCTCATCTCCTCCAACAAAAAGGATGAGACCACTTCATCAAACTTCAAGGAAATTGTATTACTACCTATGGACATAACCAGACTATCCCACGAGTCTGGTAAATAGAATAGTAAACCGATACGCTTATATTCATTTGAAATTTTAATCTCAACAGATACTAACTGACTTACCACAGTATTGAAGGAGCTCAAATTCTCTTCCACCGAGTCTCCATCTCTCATCCTCAGGTTATACAACTTATTTCTCAGGAATAGTTTATTTACTAGGGACTTAGACTGATACAACTTCCCCAACTTATCCCATAAATATTTGACTATAGATTCCTATAACACATTCAATAATAATAAATCTGAGAGACACAGTGAGATTGTTCTCTTCGCCTTCCGATCCAACTTTTTCTAGTCATCTGTTGAAGTTCCTGTAGGTGCAGTACTTTGATCCATCGTGATCTAGTGATATCTATCCACCAACAGATCTTCCATATTGATCTTCCACAAATCAACACTTTTTACATTAAACTTCTCGATCTCCATTTTCAAACTGCTCGCCATTTATTTTCACCTTAAAAATCAATACCACAAATCTCCCACTTTAACAAGGCTTATCATAGTCCTGAGCCAAACCCTTGACCACAAAGGAATCCCCTGAATCCAACAAAGCTCTGATACCAAATGTATATTTTAACCTTGTACAATATTTTATTGCAAACATATTTTCAATAAAAGAATAGAAAATATACAGTGGAAAATACACACATTACACAAAGATTTTTCCCCTAGAAACCCAAACCGAGAAAACTAACAGATTCTATATTCACTCATTGTGATACATTGTTTACAATACAATATACATATAGGATCCAACAACATCCAAAACCATAACCCAATGATTTGGATTAGTCAACAAAAATAATTCCTTAATTGTAAATAGAAAACCATCGACAAAAACCATCTGCCGAAAAAACTCCCAACAATTGACACGAAAATCGAGGCGATACAAAAAATGAGGCAAAAATTGTGACACATTTCCCAAGGAAACGTACAAAGAATATAAAACATACCTAATAGGAAGGTAATGTATTTAGCAATATTGGTGTCTAGTAGTGACCAAAGGCTCGACTAGAATCTGCTATGGACCCAACTATCCCAATCTAAGATGATGGTTTGTGGTATCCCAAAATGTACCCACACTTGTTCAAAGAAGAGATTAGTAGTGGCCTCTGATATGATGCTCTTCTTGCAGGTGGACATAATTTCCATTTTAGAAAAATGATTAACCATGACAGAAACAAAATCATTTCCCGGCTTGGTTGATGGAAGGCCCAACAAGTAGTTCATCGAGATGGATTCCCAGGGCCTTTCAGGAGTAAGGCCAAAGATAATTTTATTATATGCAAAGGTACCCCAAGGTAATATAAATGTGGTCTTGTGTTGGTCCTCAGGCTGAATTTGGATATGATTATATCCTTAGAAAGCATCCATAAACGAAAATATTTTTCAACCCTCACACTCATCAATAATCTCATCAATGAATGGGGTATGAAAGTTATCTTTCAGGAATGCCTTGTTCAGATCATAAAAATCCATGCATACTCAAATTGTACCTTGCGTTTTATTTACAAGAACATGATTCGACATGCATTCCATCAACTGTACTGGGTAGATGAAACCAACCTTCAGTAATTTCTCTACCACAACCTTAATGGTCACTACCTTTCGAGGGTTGACCAGGCATAGATTTTTCTGAATAGGCTTAACATCAAGATAAGTTTTAATCTCTTGTTCAACAATTCAAGGGTCAATTCCTGGCATTTCCTCATAGGACTAGGAAAAAATGTCA
>WSFP011535216.1:0-11871 GCA_009831015.1 Picea engelmannii
TAGCATGGGAGCGATGCACCCCGGAGCGAGCTTCCGAAATCCAAAAGCTGGCTTCCGGATTTCGAAAGCTTGCTCCAGGGGTCGCTTCCTGAGCGCTTCTCGAATGCTTCTCTATCGCTCCCCAAGCGCTTCACGTAGATTTAGTTCAATGAAGAGTCAAGAAGATAATTCAAAAAAGTTGTTAACTAACATAAAAATCTTGAACATGAGTTATGGAGTCCAGCTTGGGAGATAAATTCACTTAAGCAAAGTGTCCAATTTGAGCAAGAGTCTCTAATGGTTTGGAATCTTGGATTTACATTGATGGACACGAATTTTGGACCTAACCCTCAAAATCTCCAGTTGAGGCTCTGTTGTGCATGTGTCCATCTTTGCTGTATCCACTCTTCTTCCTAGTCTATAAAGGAGAAAGCAGGGGTATAGGTTTATTCATTCAGTTCAACAGCAAGCGGTGAATTAGGTTGCTGTATTTTTCCTGCAGCAGATTTTAGTTCAGAATTAATGAGAAAGCAGTAGCAGGTTTTGACAGTCCATCTATTGAGTTTATGTTCTTCCTTTTGACAGTGATTTAGCAAGCACACTGTAATTCTGTTTTCCTGCTTAATAACAGTGATGTGATCTAGGGAGGCACATTAATGGAGGAGAGCGTATGTATTGTAAACCCTAGTTGTCTCCTACTCTATAAAGGAGATATAGGGTACACCATTGGATGGTTAGACAGTTTTTAGGTTTTGAGCTACTGCATTGTCATTTCTTTTTCCAGTTAAGAGATGCAATTGAGTGCTGCAGGATTTTTGTACTTTCTGTCATAAATTTCAGAGTGATGTGTTTGTAGATGTAACATTCCTTTATCCGCTGTTTTGATAGATTTATCAGTTTTCAGCTTCCTAGATTAGGGTCTCATTTTCAGGAGTGCAAATCTGCTTACCATATGCTGAAAATTTTAACATGGAGGGTTTTACTATTTTTTTTGGTTATTTTCAAAATTTATTGGGATTGCTAATGAGTGGTGAGGGAATGTTTGGAGTGCAAGAACATGACATATTCAAATCAGCAGATCACTTTATAATATAGTTGCACTAGTTGGAATTTCCAGTAACACTTTGGAAAGAGACCTTGGGTTATTTCATTACACCTTTGAGGCAGTAGGAGTGTTGAAGGTGGTCTGTCGAGTTGTATGCAATGAAGTACTATAAAATGTCTCTAGAGAAAGCTATTGATTCCATATTGCTCATTCATCTTTTTGATACTGTCTTAAATATTTCTCTAATGCCTTGTTTAGAACCTTTGTTTGTTTGTCAACTTGAACAGAATATGTAGTGTTCATAACTTCATGTTGACTTTGGAGTTTATTGGTTTTCTTAATTCCTTCAAAAATTTACTCATGTTAATCCCTAGATTTTCTCACTTGAAAATCCCGAGGGTTAGGAGCCAGCATGATTTATTTGGCACATGAATTTTGGACCTTTCGATCTTCATAATTCAGTGCAGATGGCCTATTTTGTAATCATAACTATTTGGTCATGACTCATGTTATTGTTGACAGTTGCTAGATGACTGATTTCATTCCATAACTTAATGGTCTACTTTCTATTACATGGCTTAAAAATTTGAATGTTAGTTTGTATTTTTGTAATTGCTAGATTCTAGATGGTTGATGTTTGAATGATTAATCATTGATGTACTACTACAGTACTACTTACTACTATGGATGCCATTTTAATGTTACAATCTACAAATATGCATGTTTTCATACATTCTGCAGCTAATTTGTCTTTCTGCATGTTTTTTTAATATAAACGCAATATATATATAAAAAATTATATATATATATATATATAATAGACGCTCCCAGGACGCTTCGCTCCCGATGATTTTTTGAAAATGACACTCCCAACGCTCTGCTCCCACTCCGCTCCGTGCTCTGGCAACATTGGTACAGATCTGCACACTTTTCTCAAACAAAACCCTTGTAATAGATGTTTAACGAAGCATAAAACTCAAGGGAATATTTATCTTGGGGTAGGAAAAATCCCACAAGGTAAAAACCCCAAAATCTACTAGCTTAATGAAGATAGAATTAAAATAGAAAGCTAGGGTATGATTTTTTTGTATTTTTTGTAATAAAAGATGATTGAAAATATTTTTAATTAAGATGGTTGAAGAAATTGAGATATTTTCTTACCTTTAATTATTACCTTATGATGTCTCTAGTTTGTGTTGGTTTGTGCAATTATGACCCCGTGAGCTTAAGATTGGCCGAATAGATTTCTAGACAATTGGATTTGGAGTGGAAGCACTATTGCCCCCAATGCTAGAAATTTATCAATAGAGGGGTCTTCCTTTGATCTTGCTAGGAGAACTCCTCTACAGGAAGGCCTCCAAGACAAACAATCAACTTGGGTTGAAGAGATAATAGACCATTTGGTTGAACCTACTCCCAAAGGAGTTGGTCCAAAACCTTGGATGTATTACCCCTGGATCCCACAAAGAGAGTAAGGAGACAAAGGCTTATCTTCCTCTCTTCCACGTGAGTATGTAGCCCCTCAATGGATTGATTGGTTATCTTCCGCAATTCTCCTACAGAACCACTGTCAAAGCACAATTACAAATATCCAAAACCAAGAAAAGCAAACAGTACAATATATAATCCACAGTGACATAAGAGAATTAAGATCTATAAAATGACATTATGATCTCAAAAAGTTTCAACAACAACGAAAATGAGAGGAGGGGCTAGCCTTATATAGTTCTCATTGTAACAACTAGTGTAATGTACTATGCTAAAATTTTCCAAGTTTTCACTCAACTTGCTATTAGAAACCTTTAATCAAACAAATGGTATGCAAGTCATTTAACCACCCTTAACAGTCTGGTCACTTAGCAACAATGGAGGGATAGAGTGGGCAAACTGTACTCATAAATTGTTACTCAAAATGGTAAATAACAAGAGTGTCTATGTCTTTTTAGAGTGCTTTCCAAGGAAATATAAATTAAATCAAACCATGGACTGTTCATAAAAGATCTTCCTATAACTTAAGGATATTGTACAGCAAACACATGAAAATATACAAGCCTGTGGGTTATATTGGTGTAGCTGTAATAAAATGCTAACTCAACAGCCAACAATGTGAACTTGTCCTCAATAAGAAATCTTGCAATTGCTTCCAATCTCCAAACAACAATTAGCAACAAGAACAATAGAGCAACCCAACAATAAAATCGCCTCCCTTAGCACTTGGAGTTTCCAGTAATTCGACCCATCTGATGTATTCCTTTCCCACACAATGAAGTGACCCCAGATCCAATAAAATATCAACTCAAGTGAAGATTCGGTCCAATGGTGAAGAACTCGGCCAGATCTTATATTTGAACTCCAACATGAATGCGCCCAACACTTAGTTTTCTTTCTCCCCACACACAGATTCGTGCCAAATACTCCAGATTTGCCCTCTAGCCTCCAAAGACACAACCTTTGCACCCTATTCGATCTTCTTCAAGAGTTCAGAAGCACCCAAATTCAGAGAATGCAGATGTGAATGGTTTTCCCCACGATTTTCTTAGTAAAACTCTGTCTTCAAAGAATTTTCGACCCCCTTTATGAAAACAGCATGTTGCCTCTAGAAAACTCAAACACAAAAAGAAACTCGCTGTAAGTGAAGGTATCGTTGTCTGGAAATGAAATATAGTGAAGAAATCTATGAGATCTCCTCCAGAAATGACTAACTAGGGTGGATGGTCTCACCACCGAAGCCAAGCCCTGAAAATTCACCACCGAAGCCAAGCCCTGAAAATTCCTCCTAGGGTTTCTGTCCCAAGAGTTCCAAAGCCACCATGAGTTCTATCAATGAGAAATTAGAAAAATATAAATGCCAGAATGAGAGAGGGCACCCTCTTTTTTCCTTTTTATCCCTTCGTTGACTCGTTTGCAACCCTTTTACCTTTTAATCAATTAAAGTGACTTTTCATATTCCTCCTAACTCACTTTTGACGTTTTTTCCTTTTTTTTTTCCTTTTTA
This sequence comes from Picea engelmannii, assembly GCA_009831015.1. Classification (NCBI taxonomy): domain Eukaryota; kingdom Viridiplantae; phylum Streptophyta; class Pinopsida; order Pinales; family Pinaceae; genus Picea; species Picea engelmannii. Next base: position 4,020 of record WSFP011535216.1, read on the forward strand.
ATTATCTAATGTCATTTTTGTTAGGCACTTTTTCTTTAGGACATTAAATAATTAATTAATTCCCTTTTTAAAAGACTATAGCCTACGTGAATCACTTAGGCTACTTCGTCCATGTCCCATGATCACTCGGAAGGGGACATGACAGTCCTCCCTTCCCGAGATCGCTTGTCCCCAAGCAATTGTAGATTCGGGTGCTGCAAAATTTGTTCACTCTCCCAAGTGGCATCTTCTGCAGGCAACTCTCTCCATCTAACCAAGTATTCTCTAATTACCCTGTTCCGAAGTTTCTTTTCCCGAACCTCCAATACTTCCTCAGGAACTAGTATAGTTGCCCCTCGTCATCCAATGGAGGCAGTTCTACTGAAGTCGTGATGTGTTGTTCCAATGCCTTTTTGAGACACAAGACGTGAAACATGTTATGGATTTTACTCCCTTCTGGCAACTGTAACTCATAAGCCACTTCACCAGCTCTCCTGGTCACACTGTAAGGCCCGTAAAACCGTGTCTTAAGTTTCTCTACACCACTCTTCTTCAGAGAAGACTGTCTCTATGGTTGCAGCCTGAGAAACACCAAGTCCCCTACCTCGAAGGTGCGCTCGACCCTGTGCCTATTTCCATATATCTTCTGTTGGTTCTGGGTAGTCTGCAGGTTATCCTTAAGAGCCTTAAGAATGTCTTGGCTCTCCTGAATCCAATCTTTGGCTTTAGGAGCCTTGTTATCCCCAAACGCCAAGTCTACAAAGGATGGAGCATAATATCCATATAATTCTCTAAATGGTGAAATCCCAATGGACATATGACAAATGGTGTTATAGCAATGCTCGCCCAAATGTAACCACTTAACCCATGCCTTTTGCTGCTCGATCACGTAGTTACGTAAATACCCCTCTAGCCATTTGTTCACTATATTTGTTTGGTCGTCTATCTATGGGTGATAACTCGTACTGGGAGTCAACTCTGTGCCTGCTAGCCTGAACAACTCCTACCAAAAAGCACTCAAAAATCAGTTGTCCCTGTCACTAACAACGTTTTTCGGCAATGCATGAAGCCTGAATATCTCCCTGAAAAATAAATCTGCTACCTGTGTTGCCTTGTACTCTGAGGATATGGAAAAGAAATGATCAAACTTAGTCAGCCTATCGACCACTACATAGATGCAATCTCTGCCCTATGTCTTCGACAACCCTGTGATAAAATCCATGGTTATGCTTTCCCATTTTTGCTCTGGAATGGGCAGTGGCTTAAGTAATCCTGCAGGGTGGGTTTGCTCCGACTTGTTCTACTGACAAGTCACACACTCCCGCACATGTCGCAATACATCATCTTTGAGGCCCTTCCACGAGAACCACTCTCTGATCTTCTTGTATGTCTTGAAATATCCTGGATGCCCAGCTAAAGGTGTGTCATGCATGGCTTTCATAATTTTCTCCTTTAATGTTGACTCTGGAACCAAGTATATGCGGTCCTTGTAGTAGATGATATCATCTACCACCTTGTACCTGTCATCATGTACATTGTTATCCATCATCTCACATGCAAATTTGTTCTTGGAATATTCCACCAAGAGCTCAAATTTCCAATCTACAGATATCTTTGATAACGAGCACATCTTTGGTCTCCTAGATAGAGCATCCGCAAGTGCATTGTTCTTTCCTTTGACGTACTCAATATCGAAGTCATAGGCCTATACTTTACTAACCCATTTTTGTTGCCTTTCGTTAAGATCCCTTTGCCCCAAGAAGTGCCTCAAACTGTTGTGATCACTCTTGACTACAAACTTCCCGCCTACCAGGTACTGTCTTAATTTTTCCAATGCATGCATAATCGTGAGCATTTCCATGTCATAGATGGGATAATGTCTCTCTGTGGCGGAGAGATTCCTACTCTCGTTTGCAATGGGATGCTTCTGGTGCATCAAAACTGCTCCTATGCCCACACCAGATGCATCGCACTCTACACAAAGGGTTGAGTAAAGTCAGGAACTGCCAAAACGGGGCAAGAACTCATCACTTCCTTCATCTTATAAAAGGTCTTCTGGGCCTCTTCTGTCCAACAAAAAACCCCTTTCTTCGTGAGATCCGTAAGAGGGGCGGTCAACTGAGAGAATCCTGACACAAAACGCATGTTGTAACAACAAATCCCAAGGAACCCTCGCAAGTGTGTGATGTTCTTGGGTGGTGGCCAATCTAGAATAGCCTGTATCTTCTCTCTGTGAACATGCACTCCCTGTGCACTAACCACATGCCCCAAGTAGAGAATCGCTATCATACCAAATTCACACTTAGATTCCTTGGCATATAATGATTGTTCATCCATAATGCTCATAATCTCCTCCAAGTGTGCCAAGTGCTCCTCCCAGGTCCTACTATATATCAGGAGATCATCGAAAAATACCAATAGGAACTTCCGCAACTACTTCCTGAATATATGATTCATGCATGACTGAAAAGTAGCAGGTGCATTGGTCAATCCGAAAGGCATGACCAAGAACTCATAGTGCCCATAATGGCACCTAAAGGCAATTTTATGAATGTCCTCCTCACAAACTTTGATTTGATGATATCCGGATCGAAGATCAATCTTCGAGAAATACACCGCTCCATGCAGTTCATATAGCAGCTCATCGATCTTGGGTATAGGGTACCTGTTTTTTTGTTTTTTCTTATTCAAGGCCCGATAATCAACACACATCTGCATTGTCCCGTCCTTCTTCTTAACCAAGACCACCGAAGAAGCGAAAGGATTGGAACTGGGTCATATGTGCCCCATGTCAAGCAACTCCTTGATTGCTTTTTCTATTTCATCTTTGAACTTCTTGGGATGCCTGTACGAGGTGGTTATCATTGCTTTGGCCCCCTCCTCAAGTTCTATGGTGTGCTCAAAACCTCTATCAGGAGGTCTCCCTGGAGGTATCTACACAAACACCTTGTCATGTCTGCTCAATAAATCATGAATGTCTGCATGATAGTGCCTTCTTCCCTCATCATCTATCTGGGATGTAATAAAGCACTGCATTGCATACACTACATCACCATGTTTGAATATGGCTTCAATCCTTATGTTTGATACCACAGTAGGAGCATTATTCGTCATGCCTCACAGAACAACCTTTTTCCCTCCTCACGTGAAGAACTTCATGGTCATTTGTTTATAGTTTGTGATAATGTCTGAAGCCACTGAAGTCCCAACACTGCATCTGAATCTACCACATCTACCACATAAAAATCTTTTGTCAAGGTGTAGTTACCAATTGTTAAGGTCAATCTAGGAATTTTCTTTGTGCAAGACACATTAAATCCGTCGGTCATCGCTACGTTGAACCTCTTAAAGTCCTTTGTAGCTACTCGTCTCCTAGCCACCCATGCTCATCAATAAAGTTGTGGGTTGCCCCGCCATCAATCAAGGCAGTGACTAGCTGTCCCCTTATGACTCCTTTGACTCTAAAGGTGTTGAATCTCGAGGTACCTGATAATGAGGCTATAACAACCTCCTTAGCCTCCTCACTTGACTTCTCCTTTGTCTCCTCCTTTTGCTCTTTGCCCTGCTCAGGAGCAACCTCCTGCTCCTCCTCCTCCTCATCAGGATCTGAATGTACCTCAATATAATGGGCTTGACCCTTGCCCTGACACCTGTGTCCTGGTACCCATGGATCTTTGCAGTGGAAACAAAGGTTCTTTCTCCTTAGCTCATTTCTTGTTGCCTCATCCAACCTTTCCTTAACCGTACCTTCCTTCCCAGTAGGCTTCTTCTCCTTTCCTTTCCTTGTCCTGAAAATAGCATCCTGCAAGGTCTCAGGCTTGAAAGCCCTTACCCAACCACGAAGTGGTTCTAACAACCCCTCAACGAACAACATTACAAGCCTCTGTTCAGATATGTCTGACACTGTCACTGCTAGCTTTTGAAACTCTATGATGTAAGTGTCTGGTGATCCTTCTTGTTTGAGTTGTGCTAACTCTTTGAAATGCAACTCTGGGTCCTTTTTATCAAATCGCTCTATCAACTTCTGAGTGAAGTCCAAATAGGAGGTGATAGCAACATGTCCCAAAGTGACCAACCCATGGTACCACCACTCGTGGGCTTCTCCATCAAGGTGTAGAGTAGCGAATTTAATCGCTTCAGCTTCTATCATAGGATTGAGCCGGAAGTATGTATCTAGATTTTGTACCCAAGCTTTGGCTATACTCCTGCTAGACCCATCGAAGGAAGGTATGGATAGCTTTCCCAGCTTCCGTGCGAGATCCTTATTATGTTGCCCGCTGTTGTGGTCCCTTGGTCTATTCCTGTATTTGATTGTGCAGAAGTCCTAAAGTGACATGGCTGCCTAAAACTCATCAGCTAGGGCTTCATATTCTCTCGGATAGTCTTGAAAAGTTTCTCCTGGAACTTGCTGCCCTTGATTTTTCGTATGTTGGTTTCCCAAAAACTTGGGCAAAAGAGGTCTAGGGATTGTCCTGCTAGTGGTCCTAGAACCAATCTGCATAGGGACCCCGGTATTGTTAGGTACATGAATCTCATTATTGTTGCCAGCTCCATTATTCCCATTGGAACCCCCTGCTCCATTGTTACTCCCATGATTCTGATTGGCTTGATTGGTTTGATTGGCGAGTAATTGAGTTATGAGTTGAGTAAGTTGTTGTTATCCAGTGGCTATACTCTCCAAGATCTGCAAACCCCTCTCCTCATAAGCGTCACCCATGTTTTCTACTTGTCCAACCTCCGGTCGATTTTCCCTTACTTCCCCTTCTTCTTCAAAAATGTTTTATGCCCCTCGCTGCCTTCTACTTCTGTATGTGACACCAATAAATCTATTGTCTTCACCCCTCTTGAACAGCAAAGCCCCTCTTCAGGCTGGCAGGAAAGAGGCCTTTGATACCACTGTAATGTACTATGCTAAATTTTTCCAAGTTTTCATTCAACTTGCTATTAGAAACCTTTAATCAAACAAATGGTATGCAAGTCATTTAACCACCCTTAACAGTTTAGTCACTTAGCAACAATGGAGGGATAGAGTGGGAAAACTGTACTCATAAATCATTACTCAATATGGTAAATAACAATAGTGCATATGTCTTTTCACAGTGTTTCCAAGGCAATATAAATGAAGATTAAACAATGGACTGTTCATAAAAGATCCTCCTATAACTTAAGGATATTGTATAGCAAACACATGAAAATATACAAGCCTGTGGGTTATTTTGGTGTAGCTGTAATAAAATGCTAAATCAGCAGCCAACAATGTGAACTCATCCTCAATAAGAAAGCCTGCAATTGATAGCAATCTCCAAACAGCAATTAGCCACAAGAACAGTAGAGAAACCCAAAAAAAAAATCGCCTCCCTTAGCACTTAGTTTCCAAAAATTCGACCTATCTGATGTATGTCTTTCCCACACAATGAAGTCGCCCCAGATCCAATAAAATCTCAACTCAAGTGAAGATTCGGCCCAATGGTGAAGAACTCAGCCATATCTGATATTTGAACTCCAACATGAATGTGCCCAGCACTGAGTTTTCTTTCTCCCCACACACAGATTCGTGCCAAATACTCCAGATTCGCCCGCTAGCCTCCAAAGACAACCTTTGCACCCTATTCGATCTTCTTCAAGAATCCAGAAGCACCCAGATTCAGAGAATGCAAATGTGAATGGTTTTCCCCACGATTTTCTTTGTAAAACTCTGTCTTCAAAGCATTTTCGACCCCCTCTACGAAAACAACTTGCTGCCTCCTCTAGAAAACTCAAACACAAGAAGAAACTCACTGCAAGTGAAGGTATCTCTGCCTGGAAATGAAATATAGTGAAGAAATCTATGAGATCTCCTCCAGAAATGACTAACTAGTGTGGATGGTCTCACCACCGAAGCCAATCCATGAAAATTCCTACTAGGGTTTCCGTCCCAAGAGTTGCAAAGCCACCATGAGCTCTCTTAATGAGAAATTAGAAAAATATCAATGCCAGAGTGAGAGAGGGCACCCTCTTTCTTCCTTTTTATCCCTTCATTGACTCTTTTGCGACCCTTTTACCTTTTAATCAATTAAAGTGACTTTTCATATTCCTCCTAAGTCACTTTCGACGTTTTTTCCTTTTTTTTTTTTCCTTTTTAATTATCTAATGTCATTTTTGTTAGGCACTTTTCCTTTAAGACATTAAATAATTAATTATTCCCTTTTTTAAAAGACTATAGCCTACGAGAATCACTTGGGCTACTTCATCCATGTCCCATCATCACTCGTAAGGGGACATGACAAGTAGTTTGACCCTCTCTCATACAATAATGGTTTGTCATCCACATGTTGGAAACTAAACCGGTTTTACAAAAATAATATATTTTTTACATTAAAAAGGGTTTGACTTGACTCCATAAGGCCACAACTGACTTCATAAATCTTCAACAGCTAGTTTAAAGGACCAATCTAGCTTGCATGGCTGTCCCAACGTTCCAATATTTGACTTTTTGACCTCTAACGTCTATCATCTAGTGGACCCATCGTTCCATCTTTTGACTACACGGCTCATATTTCATGATGGCAACTAGGAAAAAGATTGCCAACTTAATTAATTTGGGCAGCGATTCACTTAAGGTGCCCAACGTTTCACTCCAACGTCTCACTTTGGATCCCCATGCACTCAGAAATGGCGCAACTCTTTTATTGGTGGCTAATGGCTTGCTGAGTTGGAAGTGGCCTTGTCCTTTTAACTACTGGCTGAGTAGGAAATCACTGCTTATTTGGTGAGTTGCTCCTTTAATAATTGGTGGTTGAGTTGGTGTAGCGGCCTCCATATCATGGCCTTTCATATGGCTTGCATGAAACCCATTTAACCAAGTCCGCCTCATCCCAAGCGCCCAAGCAGCCAAGGAAAATCCAATAGGAACAGCGCCCAAGCAGCCAAGGAACAACGATCGAGCAGCCAACAGGAACAGCGCCCGAGCAGGAACAGAAAAGAACACCCATGGAGGTGTGGTGGGCCATCCTGGTCGGGAGTGGAATTGTGAGTGTGCCCGTGGAGGTGAGGTGGGCCACAGAAGCTGCAACTGCAAGAGGTATAGGTGGGCTCCTGAATTGTCAGTCATTTGTCTCCAATAGACAAGCAGGTATTGTCTTGTTTTTTATTCTGTGTTTCTTTTTTCTTGTCCCCTATGGCAATGACAATACATTCAACACACATAAAAAATGGACAAAAGGTACCCGTCTCGGGTGAAACAAACCATTTAGGTCAAGTGAAAATTGTCTCTTCAAGCAAAGCAGGGAAGTGGGTTTGGGTCAATGCCAAACAGTTTCGGGGTATTTTAAAATGTAGAGTTGCTCGTCTAAAATGGGAACAAACAAGGAAAAAATTGGCCCTCCGTAATAAACTTTCAAACAAGCCTCTTTTGCAAAGGTGTAACAGCAACAAGACTAAAGACAGCAGTGATTATGCGTTGTACAGTCCCACATCCACACCTCTCACATGGTCACCTGACCTGTATTTGCAAGAGTTACTAAATGCCAAGAGAAGATTGGAGGTTTTGGAAGTCAAAGGGCATGAGAGAGACCTTCAAATCCAACTATTGACAGTAGAAAATCGAGACTTAACAGAAAACAATAAAGTTTTAACAGATCAAGTGACACTGTTGCAAAAAGTCCTTTTGGAAGCAAAGGCTGAATGGCAAGGCTTGAAGGATGTCGGGCAAATTAGAGAAGATTTTGTTGTGGAAATTAGAGAGGGGATGAACTCTAAAACACCCAAAGCTGAAGGGAAAACAGGTGAACAAGCATACACCCATGGAGTGAAAGCAAGGGATGAAGAGAAAAGAGATTTTACAAAAAAATCCAAAACTTGGGCACAAGTCATTAGCAATTTTGCTCATAAGGAA
>WSFP011535217.1:0-11871 GCA_009831015.1 Picea engelmannii
ATGGACATGGCTTGCAAGTTTATATCTATCAATTTGATCCATTATCTATGACCATTACAATCAGAAATTTCTCTTGAACACAACTACAAATAGACTTCTACATCTACAATTTTATTGCAACACCTCACTTCATGTCATCATCATCAAATACCAAATCCATGTCCTTCTTTGATGCCTAAATTGTAGATATAACACAAAAGGCCACTACAAAGCTTTGGCTTCATGTCCTTTTGGATGCTTTATAACACATAAGACCATTGTATGAAACCCCAATTCCAGTGAGAGTTTGCTTCACCAACCTGCAATTGCCCATTAATTCCATTTAGCACCCTATAATCCAAAAATGCAAAACATAGATGGAAAAAGGTTTGTGGAGATTTCGTGAAATTAGAGAATTCCATGGTTTACAGAGAGACGACTTTGTATGGGATGTGTTCGGTCAATGAATAACAAGACCAATAATTCTTCGTGTACCATACTCTAACATATCGTTTCCTTGCTTTTGATTGTTTTGCTTTTATAACAGATAGTTTCCTTGCTTTTGAGGGATGCCTCCCTGTTTTTCTGTGAATTGTGTTTGCTGGACAAGTCTCACGAAACCGCTGAAACCCATGACATATTAAAAAATGGAGTAATCAATTCACAAGACAATAATTAACTATAGATATCATTACAATCTCAAAACAATTTTTGGTTATTACAATTATTAAATATATTATTATAATTTTTTATTATCGATTCTCATCCCTATTTATTCGTGCTCCATACTTGTGAGTTATGTGAATGCACCTGAAGATTATAGAAATAGCAGTTAAAAATTCCCCAATCACACAAAAACAAATTTGTTTACAATTTGTAAATAAAATTGTAAATAATAGTGATAGTAGCATTGTTTACTATCTCCAGATATGAACGGTTATGAAAATTGAACCAATAAATTACACATCTCACAATTATCATGATATGAACATGATAATAGCGTTGTTTACCATCTCCAGATATGAAAATTGCACAGCTCACAATTATCATGATGTGAGCAGATATTATGATAATAGAGTCATTTATATGAATACATATCCATATGTGAATAAATATCATGATAATAGCGTTGTTTAGTATCTCCAGATATGAAAATTGAACCATGAACTTGCATAGCTCACAATTAAGACAACTTCATGACAATAATAACATTAAATAAATAACTAAACTTAATTTTTTTAATTAATTTTAATAAAAGCCACATAAAACATTAAAATCACCAAATAAATTTATTAATTATAATTTTTCACTATAAAATCGATTTAAAAACTAAAGTATCTATCTATAATTGTTATCCAGCTGTGTATTTATCAATAAAAAATAATCCGGATAATACCGTTATTTACCATCTCCAGAACATACAAGTTAACGGAAAGCTCATCAATTTTTATTTTCCAAAGAATTTCCAGAAAAATAAAATAAAATCGGTGGATACAAATAGAAAGACCAACATATCTAACGAATCTCAAAATAAAAAAAGATGCTTGGTTGGTTGCATAAACCCTGAAAGTCAAAACAAAGAGGGAAATTCTGTTTGTTATTCTTCGTTGTTTATTATTTATTGGTTTCTATTGTCTTGAAAATTTTATAACTTCCTTTCCACTATTAGACATTCTAATTTTTGTCATTAATGGCTACTCGTTAGTATATTTTGGCATATATTCATGCCAGACACTTTTGAACTGGAACTGTGGCATTTCAATACTCAAAAATCCTACAACTTGGGATGAGTTATGGTTTCTTGTGAAGGAGTGGGGATTTTCATTTCAATGGTTGTCTGTTATCTACATCATACTAATTCTATGAAAATGATTATCAGGTTAAATAATGCTTCCTGGACCTTTAGGATGAAATTATGTTGAAGATTTATAAGTAGTTAACCAAAGCATCCCATACTATCATTCACATTTTCAAAGAAAAAAGCTTCTTAAATTTTGATGCTTTACGGATTAATCCACTGATTTAGGATTGTTTGGTAGGTGTTTTACTGACTAATCCACTGATTTAGGATTGTTTGGTGGGTGTATCAATGTTTTTGTTTGGCTTTTCTTTTTGTACTGATTTAGGATTGTTTGGTGGGTGTATCAATGTTTTTGTTTGGCTTTTCTTTTTGTTAAATAGACATAAAAGTTGATTGTAGGTATGATTTTTTAATAGGGACATTAATATTTTTTTGTTTGTGTTTTTTTTTCCAGCTTCATATATGTTTCTTTTTTCCTTTCTTTTTTAGTTCATATATGTTTTTTCAATTTTCTGTGTTTGTGTTTTGTTTTTCGGTTCATATATGTTTTTCGTTTTTATATGTTTTTTCATTGATGTGATTAATTTTCATTATGACAATTAATATGTTTTGATTGGGTCGTTTGAACATTCAATGCTACATTATGGATGTTAATGTTAATAATTTTTAATTGTTTTTTCTAACAATTTTTTAACCAAAATATGAAAGGAGCAAGTTATCACTCTTTAATATCTTCCTACATTTATTTTGGAGGAGGAGGTTGTCAACGTACATTCATTTTATAGAAGGAGGTTGTCACTCTTAGCATTAATATCTACTTACATTCATTTCATAGGAGGTTTTCGAAGTTGTCACTCTTAGCATTAATATCTACTTACATTCATTTCATAGGAGGTTTTCACTCTTAGCATTAATATCTAGGTACATTCATCCCATCCAGTCCCACATACATTCCATTCAATCTAATATGCATTCCCAAATTAAAATAATTGTGTTTATTTAAAGCATAATAAGAAACCAAAAACTAAAATAATTAAGCATAAGAACGAACCACAAATTAAAATAATTACATTTATTTATAACTTGACAAAATACAAATTAAAATAATTATATTTATTTAAAGCATCAGAATAAAGGGAAAATTAAAATGATAATTTTTATTTAAAACATATTACAAAGTATACAAAATTAGTACTATGGATACACAAAGTAATAAAATATTTTATAAAGTTTATATTTTAAAATTAATTTTTTTTATCATTTAAAAAAAATATTTGCACAAAAAAAATTAAAAGTCAATAAAATTTGAATATATATATATATATATATATATATATATATATATATAACTCCACTGCCAACATTTACTCAATCTTAGGCTATTTTCTCTATTGATATAATTGTTCTCCTTAACAATATCCATAACTTTCCTCACTTTTCTCTTAGCTAAGTGATCAACCATTATCGAGATTTTGCATTTTCGATACACATATGATGCTTCGTCTTATTAGAATGATTAGCCAAAGCGAAAGACCTAACACGATTATGATTAATAACATCCTTATGCTCTTTAATCTTAACTTGAAAAGACTTCCTAGTTTCACCAATATATGAAAGGCCACAAGAACACGAGATACAATTAACACCTTTATGAAGATATGGGTCCATAAGATCCTTTACTAATTTTAGGAGGCTTTGATGGTATGAAGGGGTCGAAAAATGGTTATAATATTCTTCCTTCTCAATATTCTAGTAATCTTTTCAGATGTACCTTGAATGTAAGGGAGTGCCACACTATGATTGATATCAGAGATCCTCTCTTGGTCACAGATTCTAGGAGTGAAGTTGTTTTCCTTTAACTCCATAGTGAATTGAATATGTTTAGATTGACTATTTGTTGGGTTTGTGTTATATTCTTTGCAAAATTGATCCCATGTACTGTACACTGATATGAGAGAAAAGGGGGTGCTTAGCACCCCCCATTCGAAAGGTTTGCAGGAGTTTGAGGGCACGAGGCCCCAAGATTATTTTTTTTGTGCATTTTTGGTGGTTTTTTGGCACATGGTTTTTGTCGATGGTTTTCTAATTCTGGTTAATGTGTTATATTCTTTGCAAAATTGATCCCATGCACTGTACACTGATATGAGAGCAAAGGGGGTATGGGGGGTTCTTAGCACCCCCCATCCGGAAGGTTTGGGGACAGGAGCCCCCAAGAAAAAAAAATTGGTGTTTTTTTGCATCTTTTTTTTGGGGGTTTTCGGCACATGGTTTTTGTTGATGGTTTTCTAATTCCGGTTAAAGAATTAGGGTTGTTGACTAATCCAGGTCAATGGATTGGGGGTTTGGATGTCACAAGATCCTATATGTATATTATATTGTAAACAATGAATATGATGAATAGAAGATTAGAGATGCGGCTTAAAACATGTTGTTGGTTTTCTCGGTTTGGGTTTCCAGGGTAAAAATATCTGTGTAATGTATGTGTGTGTGTGTGTGTGTGCACCATTACATCTTTTCTGTTTTTATTGAGAATCTGTTTGCAACAAATAATTGTACAATGTTAAAATCTACACTATTAAGATGCTCAACAAATTTGTTGAGGTTCTCCTTACCATGAGACCACTTAACATTAGTGTCATCGTTGTATCTGACCCAAAAATTAGGTTTCAAAGGAGATGCATCCAGACCCTTGTGCTCAAAATATTCCATGTAAAGATTCACTACTATAAGAGATAGTAGAGATCCCATAGCAACCCCACACATTTTCTCATACAAATCACCTTGGAAAGTAAAAAAAGTGGATCTAAGGAAAATCAATGACTTGCTCATAACATTTACATTTACTGCTTCTTTAATAGGGATCATGGTAAAAAGAGACACTACCTCGAGACCCAAAAGAATGTCGTTGCCAGTAACCTTAAGAAATTTCTTGATCTTGTTTACAGAGTACGTTAAATCTTTGACATACTAATCCATCCCACCCACCAATAATTTAAGCTTAATATCTAGAAATTTGGCCAAAAGGTATGTTGGAGAACCAATTGTGATGACAATGGGTCTAAGGGGATATTTTCCTTTGGATCTAAAAGGGTTTTTACTAAGATTCTTATAGAAACCACTTAAATTCAAATGCTCATGCATTTTCTTAGTATAATCATCTTTGTCCATCACCACAATTGATCCTCCCTTGTCTCCTTTGAGAACGACAATTTTGTCATTACTCACGAGTTTTGTTAATGCAACAGTCTCTTTCCTACTATTGTTTCTCTTTGGAGGTTTAGATCATCTTAAAGTAAGAGCCATGTCTTGTCTTATTTCTTTTGAAATAATTTTGAGAAATGTTTTAAGTTAGCTCCAATGCTACAAATAAGATCATCCTTAGGAATCAAACTGAGTGCAATCGCAAAGCTTAAGTCCTCCAATACACAAATTTCCTCGTCTTCAAGATTTAGGCTGGATAGGTTTACCCCGATTTAGGTTGTTTTTATTTATTCTTTATATATTTATTTATATATTTCTAGTGTTTTTATTTATATATTTCTTTTTTTACCTAGTTATATATAATGTTTAGTGTTTGGTTGATCATTATTTATATTTGTTTCAGTTGAATGTGATGTGTTGAACTGCGTCACTATTTATGTTTAAACAAATATAGAGAAGGGATGAGTAAGAAAGCAAGGTGAATTGCACAAGTTGCTGAGTAAGAAAACAAGGTGAATGCAGAGCGATTCCCTCTAAAGACGCAGAGAATGTCAAGGGTAACACCATCAGGAGATGTTCACACTAGTTGGGAGAAATTGCACAAGGTAAAATGCATAGTTTAAGACTCCCCCAAAACGCAGAGAACTACAATAAATTTACAGCTTGAAATTATAAAATCGTTGGGGGTTATCCCAATAGATGGAACAAAAGAGAGTGAAGGTTTCCAGGGAAAAATCATGCGAAAATTCGCCTAGTAAAGAGTGAATCAATTGAGTGAAATCCCAGCCAGATCGCTGACCACGATTTAGGAGAAAACGCTGGGAAAACCGGTTCCAAAACGCAGAAGGATTTCGTGGAAGGCTGGGTATTCAGGCAGAGACAAAAACACGGTTTTAAGAGAAAAATATGCAGTGGTAACCCAACAATTCACCCAAGGAAAAGGTGAACCGTTGTGCATAAATTTGTCGAAGGTAACGCTACAGGAATTCACCCAGAGCAGCAATCAATTCGTTTTAATGAATCACTAGGGTTGGGTGTATTCTAAGGCATAATTTTGTGGCAGAGAAATAGTTGGTTTGCATTCTAGGAGTAAATGCATGGCAGAGAAATCACTGGTTGCATTCTAAACGGAATTTCGCAGTTGCCCATACAACAACCCTGAAAGGAGAGAAATAACTTGGGTAGCATGCGCATACAACAACCCTGAAAGGAGATGGAACAAGAGCCCACACAACAGTTTCTTTTGTTATTACCGTTGTAATTGCGTCACAAGGCCACACTCTTAAATGTAAGGATTTCAAGAAGGTCCCTAATCAGATAGCGATGGCCAGTAATACGTCCAAAAGCATCTTGAGCAATATAACAGAGTGGAGCATCTTCGGGGAAGATTCGCTGGGGAAAACTGAAGGGCATGGAATATAGTTTTCCATTATGTTGAATTAAAATAAAATTCATAGAAATTCCAGAGATTCACCTCATCTACTACTTCAATCATAAAGGAGAATTGTAAATTCAAGACTGGAAGAAACTACAAATAGTTTAGGCGAGATTTTAAGGCCACAATCCCTTCATAGATCTCACCCACACTCATGATAAACCCTACAATTCAATCATAGAAATTACAATACAGTTGTGCGAGATCTTAAGGCTACATTATACAACTAAATTCAATACAATGCAAATTCAAAATGAAAATACCGTGACTAACGAAGATAGGCTTGATGACGATCCTTGGTGACTGACGTTCCCTTCCTTTGTCCACTTGCTAACCGTTGAGACTTCACAGGTACCTCCGAGCCAATGCTAAGGGTACTCTTCTTCCCCTTTAGCCCCCCGAGCTGCAAAGGGGCCATGCACACACAACCAAAATCCTCTAGCTCCCATCTCGCCTCGCAAGGTAGAGCCACCACTCTCTCTCAAGCTGGGTATCCCAACTCTCACAAGAAAAACCAGTGAAAAGTTATGCAGCATAACATTACTCATAACCCCCTCTCTCCCCATTACTCATCTCAACCTTTTGTTTTATAGAGTTTCCTTAGTGACACCTTGTCATTTGCACATTTAATTCACTTTTTAAATCATTAATTAAGAATTATTCCCCCATACAATTGTCACCCTTTCCCTTAGTTGCACAAGTAAATCCACAATTTGTATTAATTAAAAGTCAATTTCCCTCACTCATCCTAAAAGCGCTCATAAAATCACTCCTAGTTGTCTCTTTATTCCCCTTGTTTCCAATTAATGACTGACGCCTTACTAATTTTGAGTTGAGTTAGAATAAGAATCCTCTCCTAGTTAAACTAGCGTTAACTAGACTCTAGATTCATTTCTATGTTTGCACAATTATTTCATGCTTTAATCCTTTCTTATATTAAATTTCATTTTGGCATTTTCTTGCACATAAGAGTATAATCTTAATTCTTTAGATTTATTTCCTTTTTCTTAATTTCTTAATTGGATTTACCTCCTTCCTAAATTAATTGAGTTAATAATTATAGTTTAGCCTTTTTACAAGAACTTAGACTTAGGCTTAAAATCTAGAATAGGCTTAGATTTTGATTGGGGTTACAATTACTAAATTAATTCGGTAGTGCTCAATTTTTTTACAAGGTTCAATAGCCTCTCAAGTTTTCTAGGCCACCTAAATTCATCGACTCAAGTTTAATTCCGCGACGTGTCCTTCAAGACGCACTCCATGCTCCAAGGGTGCCACTCGCCTTTGATTCAAATTTTTAATTACGCGACGTGCCCTTCAAGACGCACTCCGTGCTCCAAGGGTGCCACTCATCTTTCACTAGTTTTGGTAGTTGTACAACCCTTGGATTCAACACTCCATTTATGTGACCTTGTGAGAGACTAAGGGCTTCTAAAGAATAAGGACCCTGCATTATTGCGTGCCCCTTAAAAATCTTTGTGAGTGACTGTCTCAGTCTACCCTCACGACATCGTGGATCTCTCGAACTAGGTAATCATTAACCTACAATTCGAGGCACAACACGAGTGCTAGTAGGCTGTGTCAGGGATGTTGCCACACCTCTCCCTCAATATCTGGTCTATGTGCATGGACCATTTACTCCTTATGTGAGTCAGATTAACAAGAAATCGTCAGCCTGCATCCATCAACAAAACACTGTCAATGATCCATAAACAACATCATAATATAATCGATCATATGTCACATATGCATAAATGAAATACTCAAACCAATACAATCCACTCCCTGACTCAATTTGGAGTCCAAGGAGGTCCATCGATGTCATCAAAATCTTCAATCTATCAAGTGTCCTACACACTCAGGGGAAACTCGTCAATATCATCTATCAATACATAGATATCAAAATAACATAACATCATAATCCATCAACATCATCACAAAATCCATAAGCAAAAGAGATAACCATATACTATAACCGGATCACTTGCACGCAAGTGTCCTCAAAGAATAAGTCAATATCATGTGCTCGCAAGAGCGGTATGTTACATACACCCCCTCTTGTTTTAAACTTCGTCCCGAAGTTGTACAATATATAAAATGCAGTATATAAAGCATTTGACAAGATTCATATGTCTAAACTATCAAAAGAAAGGAACCGTTGACGCAAATCATATGTGTCCTCCCAAGTAGCTGAGTGTGGACTATAATTGTCCTACTAGACCTTGACCTGATCGATTGTTCGATGTTGTAGATGTCGAATGTGATGGTCCAAAATGCAGATTGACTCTGCCGTGAGTGCACCCTCGTCCAACACCGCAAGGAACTCATGTCAATCTCATGTGTAGGATCACTAACATAATGTCGTAAAACAAATACAAGATATACATCGTGCATACGCCTCCAAGAATGAGTCAAGGCCAGTCGATAGGACACGGGTCCCTTCCTATCCACAACTTTGAAAGGCCCCACAAACCTAGGAGATATTTTACCATATCTGAGAACCAGAAATATCAACATGGTATCAGAGCCAGGTTGAAATATTGCCACTGCACAGTTAATCGTCACTACACTAACATGAACCTTTGTAAAGCTCGTTGAGAAATTTATTGGACATTGGGAAAAAATTTGGCATCAACCAACTTACCCTAACCTAGTGCACCTACTGGTGCTCTCAACTTGCCAAAATGTCAAGGTTGAATTTTGGTCAAAGTCAAAAGTTGACTTTTGGTCAAAGGTTGATTTTTTGGTCAAAGTCAAGATGGTGACAAGTCTCAAGCTAGAAGACAGGCTGGATGGTGCTACAAACTTCAAATCCTGGAAGGACATGATACTCTTTGTCCTAGATGAAAATGAGATTCATAAGTATGTAAAAGAAAACATCTCGGAACCAGAGAGTGATGAAGAGAAAGCCAAACACAAAAGGAATGACACAAAGACTAAAAGAATCTTGATAGATTTGATAAGAGATCATTTAATTCCACACATTGATGAGTTGAAAGCTTCCAAAGAGATGTTTGACGCCTTGGTGGGATTATTTGAAAGTAAGAACACTAGCAAGAAGCTAGCCTTGAGAAATCAACTCTGTTGCATCATGATGAGCAAGTCAGATTTAGTTGCCACATACTATATGAAGGTCTCCTAGTTGAGATATCAACTTCAAGCAATTGGAGACAAGGTTGATGATGTTGAGCTTGTTACAGTAACTCTTAATGTATTTCCTTCCTCATGGGAGTAATTTGTTCAGAGTATTTGTGGACGATCTAGTAATTGGCTAAGTTTGATCAATTATGGAATGATTATGTCCAAGAAGAGGCCCGAGTATTGTCCAAGAACATCTTGCAGAAACCCCAAGATGAAGGGACTCAAGAACTTACAACGCATGCAAGAAGAGAGAAAGTAAGAACAAATTTCGAAAAGAAAAATGCAAGTGAAGGATTAGCTCCAGTCCGATAAAAGAAAAATAAAGACCTCTCAAAGATCAGATGCTTTAATTGTCATATATTTGGTCATTTTTCTTTCCATTGTCCTCGGAAGAAAAGGAAGGGAAGACAACATGCATCAACAACCGATGTTGATGAGAATCCACCACAAAAGAAGACAAAGGAATCTAAGCTTGATGAGCTGGCAGATGAACTACGAAAATAATATTTCTTTTGAAGATATGTCCTTCACCTTCCTTTACCATAAATATGTCATTGGTTTTTTTTCTGTTCTTGTTTTCATATTTGTCTCAAGAAATGCCATGGAGGTTACCATGGAAATGTTTTATGTTCTTGTCTTGTTCTGGGAAGGTCACCGTGGTGGAATGATTGGTCACAACACTAGAAAAGTGTTGTTCTCGTTCTTGTCATTGTTCTTGTTTTTTGTTCCAAGAAGGTCACATGTGGTAGCTCTGAGAGGGAGATATCATGACAGTTGCATATGGAAACAAGTTAGATGATCTATGGTTTAAGACATGGAGCAAACCGTCCAGACATGGGGTTGTGGACATTCAAATGGCCTATGTGAATATACACCCAAATTAGGAAAATAATTAAAGAAAAAAATGGTAGGGGGAAGGGAATTTCCCTAGCAAGTGGCGAGATCATAATTTCAAAGGATGGACTGTGAGATGTGTGAGTAACATCATATCATTAGATGAATTGTTGAGATCTAAACATCATATGGACCACTGTGATGATTTCAACTATTGTTTTCTCAATTTTTATCATAATAAAACACACATCCATGTAAATATATCCAAAGAGAATATATGCATCTATGGGACTAGATGATAGGGCCATTGTTCTTGAAAGGGGTAGGTTCAACCCATCCTTTAAGCCTATATCAAGTAAACTCAATATTGACTTGATATCTAAGTTAAGATCAACTTAGTTTGGAGATTAAATGAGAGGATAGAGGACCATAATTCTCAAAAGGAGGCATGATCCATCCAAAGGTAGAAATAAACATGGAACTAATGACTCAGTACCCTAGTTGATATCCATCTCACCTGACAATGCAACTACTCCACCCAACTCAACTAGGAAACTCAATAAGAACTTAATCAAAGCTCAAATATGAAACTTAATAAGAACTCAATCAAAGCTCAAATATGAAACTCAATAACTTAATCAAAACTCAAATACGAGACTCAATAAGATGATGGTATGCCACTACCTTTAAAAGGAAGACACTAATTTATCCTTTGTTGAACATTAGCATAGACTAGTCAACTTAGTAATCAAATCTATGGAAACTCTCCTTACCACTCAATAACAATACCCAGATCAACTTCAACTTGTCTTGGCAATGCAATGCTTCTATCCAAGACAAATTTGACATGGTCTGGTCATTCAACAATTATAATAACAATATGGCAACTAAGCAATTTGATTAATATCAATATCACCATGGATAAGTAAATTTGATATGGAGATTCCAAGTGGACTTGGAATTGAAAATTTTCCACTTACTTCCCAATATGGGACTCTAAATTACTTTGATATTTTTGGGGGGGAAACTCGTCAATCACAACCATAATTTAAAGAAAATATTTCTTAAATATCTAAATTCTACCTTTATGCATGATCGGTAAGGACTCAAACATAGCATCATGAAGAATAAGAACCATTATAGAAGAAGATGAAGGAGCATTTGTGTTCACAAGATATGTTTTCATTTGGTATTGAAATACACGATATGCATTTCTTAGTACGGTAAGTTCTTCCAATCAGTATGTACAATTTGTGGCATACATGACTGCACTCTCCATTTCATTTTATTACTTGATAATTTAGATTGATATACATATAGAGACAAAATCAATATAATTTCCTTCTCACTCGGTCATAGGAGGATTATTGAATTATTGGAATTAATTAAGGCTATGGAATCAACAGGTACTGCAACTCATTGTGCCCTTCAGATAGCACTAAAAGTCTTCGTAAAATTGGTAGACCATGTAATTCTTTCG
>WSFP011535218.1:0-11871 GCA_009831015.1 Picea engelmannii
GCCTCGGTGAGGAGAGCCTTGTAATTTGATTTCCATTGAATCCCTTCCCTATTCGATTGTATCATCTTCTCTAACTCCTTCATATTATTAGATGGAAAAGAGAGTTATTCCATGTGCTTGTTGCAACCAAGATATGCAATCAACTGTATTTTGCCTTCAGTGTTTTAATACATTGGTTTTGATGGGAAATAAGGGCTAAGATGTTGGCCTCTAGGTCCTCCAACTTGGCTAAGATACCTGAAAGAGCTTGACAATTTGCTTGAGTGATATCCTCATGGAATATTAGTATCTTCTTGAACTCTTTATGGTTCAGATTCTTCATAATTATGGAAGATAGAGAGAATCCCTAATACCAATTCTCACTATTAGTTCTTCTTTTAACTACCACAAATGCCCACTATTTTCATTGTTAAAAAAGAAGCATAGAGTAGGAGAGCAAGTGAACAAAGATGATAACCTACCTTGGAAAAACCTAGAAGGATCTTGCATTGAAGGCCTGACAAAATTCCCTATTTCCTGAGTGAACTAGAGCTACACACTTTTCCCCTAGATCCAAGCAGGAGCATGACCACTGAACCTATCTACACTCACCCTAGAATTGACCAAATTATTCATCGTGGTAGGTTTCATCCCCATCTTCGAATATATCCCAAAATTGTTGTTATAAATGCACTCGGGATCCCCTTGCACGAACGAAAGACTCACGGGTGCAAGCCAGATAGGCCACCTACCTGATGTCCTATTGGATGTACCAACTATCGCCTTCAACTGAGAGCCTAGGTCCGAGGAGAACAATTGTATGTCAAGGGAGGATAATATCCTATTTTTTCTTCCTAAGAGGAAAGAAAACAAAGGATATCATCACCATAAGGACTCTAATGAATGCAAAGGGTGTTATGCTTGTCATTATTCAGAATGTTTCCTTGAGGAATTTTTCACGCTAACTTAGCCCGTCGATGTGCCTCCACATTGAGTATGTGTATCTGTGTAAAGCCAGACCTCTATTGTCAAGGCCTCTATTGTGTGCCAGACCTAAAGTTCCAGGCCTCTTTCTTGCAAGTGTCCAGGCCTGAAGTTCTTCTATGGCATCCCGTAATGACTAACTTAAAACCGACCTAACTCACCTGATTGTGTATCTATCCACTTGGCTAGCGGCAGCTCACACCCGGATAATGTTGTCAGCGCTTATGAATCCATACAGTCTAAACCCGGATTGATGACTCCTGCAATAACGCGTGAAACACTTTCGGGTCTATCCAAACTTGTCTAAATCTCTTCTGGTGGGGGTGGGCAATGAGAAAGCAAGGAAACGTTGTCAAGTTCTTTCTCTCCATAGCAAGATCGAGAAAGCAAGAGACCTACCTACCTTCCTTCAGCAAGCAGCAAGTTGGATCAGCAGGTACATAACTCCATAACTTCTACTGCTATTTTTGGGAGTCAATAAGTTTTATCTTTATTAAGAAATTACTTCAAAGCTAGAATTCAACATGGTATTAGAGCCACCATGACTCTTCATTCCCTATCCAATGTTGTTTTTAGGGTTATTTCCGATTTGAAACTAGGGTTATAAACACTTTTTTGGGACTGTTACCCCATATATTGTATGGGATCCCAGTGTGCAGATTGCACATGACTATGGTCACGAGAACGTGGTTTTCATAATAATACATTTTCTCTATAAATGCCCCCTGATATGCACAAATCGAATTTGCATGAAATTATTTGTATTTTCAACAATGCTTATGAGAATTGCATTGAGTTTATTTCTTAACAACCTCCTATGCTCATTGCTCTAATGATAATGAGAGAATCCCCCAACATTATCAAATCCTTCATTCATGGCTCTTTAACTAACTTGAGCCAACACCGAAAGAGAGTAAGCTTCCTCCAAGTTATTGGTAACACTCCCCAGACTCTAGGCATAATTCACAATAAAAATTCCTCCAAAATCATGAATTATACCCGTATGAATCGCCCCTAAAAACAATAGAATTTTTTATATAATGATATGGTTTTAATTGCCAAAAAAATAAGAAAAATAAAAATTGTTATTTAATAACATGATCTTATTCAATAGAATTTTTTATATAATGATATGGTTTTAATTGCCAAAAAAAAAAAAAAATTGTTATTTAATAACATGATCTTATTTTATCTAGACATTGTTCATCGGATCTAGAAAATAAATTAAAAATTATTTATACCTAGAAAATAAATTAAAAAATATTGTTTAATATAATTTAATTGTTGTTTTTTACATCTCCTCAAAACTTTGAGTAAGAGTTATACATGCTCTTTTTAAAATGTAAACTAATACCCTATCAACCGAAAAAATAAATTTACTAGCAAGGACGTTAATACGTTGCTTTTCATTTTTTAAGTTAATACGTTGCTTTTCATTTTTTAAGTGTGACATAGGAAAATGTGAATGAGATGACCATGAACATAACCCATCTACACTTATAAATCATCGAATGTGCAAATCATCATTCCCTTGTGACCTATTTGTAAAACAAAAAGTACATTGTTTCTTTTTTAAATAATTTGTATAATCTATTTGGTTTTAAAAAAAGGTTTAGAGTGAGAGTTTTTAAAAAAATTATGTAGATTGTTGTTTAAATTTACTATTTAGTGTTAATTTTTCATGTGAATTTGTAACATCATTTTTCATGTTGGGAAAATGAGTTTAATTAATATTCCCAAAATATTGAACAAATTTTGTTACGAATAAATAAATGATAATATCCACATTTTTTTTTGGGTTTAATGACCTATAAGTAAATTAATGACATCCTATGGATGTTATATCAATTTTGGCAACATCGATTGATGTTGGGTTTTCATTTGTCCAATTAGTAAAGGTTGACATGTAACATACCATACGGTATGTGTAATGTCAACGCATGTTGATGTGTAATGTGTCATATTAACGTTTGTTGTGTAGCATTTGTCATGTGGCACATTACATGTCAGTGTGTATATGTAGCACATTACATATTAGACTTTGTTAATATGGCGCATGTCACATGGAAAATATCAAAAAAAAATTGGACGTTGGTTAAGAAACATTTGATGTGTATCTTTAACATCAATTTGATGTCTATTCGAAATTGCTATGATAATCAATGTGGATTTGTTTCTTTCTTATTTGTATTCAAACATTTCAACAGAGTTCGTTATTTGAAAAAAAAATTGAAATTAAAAGAAATTCAAAATTTACCTTCTGTAGGTACTTATATCATTTCCTTTATCATGTGACCATACCCTATGATCGAAGGTGTCAATTCTAGGCACTAAACTTCTTTATCATATGACCAAATGCTAAGTACCATAAGATCATGCGCTTAGGTACGTAATCAATCTAGGTCGTTAATCTAAATCTTGGATACTTTCTAAACCGTTCATTGCTCTTAATCAAACCTCAATACAAATCATGGGCCACATGAAACTTGATGTCAACCAGACGTATCTCGGCATCGGGACGTTGGAATTTGTATACCCTCCAACACCTTTAAACCTTTGATGGTCATGGTCCACTGTGATGAGGGTCGTCGATATTCGAATTCAAAGATTTATTCTTTTTCGTTCGATCTTATAAAGGGTTTATTGCATGGGCCACGTTGGAACCACGTATGGAACCATGTGGATGATTAAATGGATGCCACATATTTCAGGCCACTAGACCACGAGGTCTCATACCTCCCTATTTTAACCTCCTCATACCTTGTCGATACTCATAGACTCCACGCCGTTGATCTACATTCCTGATCAATGGCCAAATCTAAACTGGTGGACCACCTTTAATAATTCAACGATGTCATTTAAAACATGATCATCGTCGATCCTATTGTGATCGATGGCGGATATTTCTTTCCTTTATAGCACCTCTCCTCTCCATTTCAAACATGCCACGTGTGTGCGACTTCAAGACTTCAGAACTATTCAAAGAAATAAGAAACAAGAAAACGTTGATGTGTGATGGCCGCAATGTTGTGGACCATCATTCTAATCCTCCCTATTCGATCCTGGTCGTCCACTCACTTATATTGTAGAATGAATTCTACATGCACCAATTCTCGTTCAGATCATTTTTTAAGGAACAGTTCTAGCTCTTTCTTCTCTTTGTGGTCTTGATCTAGTTTAGACGCATAACAAGGAATTTCACGAGATCTCCTACAAAAAGAACACTTCGTCATTTTAACACATAGACTCCAATCAGAAAATACACAATTTTAACAATTGTCTTTTATTAGAATGATTGAAAAAATAAGAATACAACAGGAAGGCTCAATTCCTTCTTGATCTCCTCATACTTCCACACTTCTCACTATGCAGTCATTCCATACACTTACACACTCACTATTCTCTCCTATCAAACCTTTAACACAATAAGGACTAGATTGATCCAATCCATAGAGATCGGATTGTTCTTACCAAAATTACACAAATACTACATTTATCTTACAACAACCTGATTTTGATCTTGAAATATAGCATCTTATCCAAACAGATTCCTAATTTATCTAACTCTTCCACCTCCTATTACATTTGTGCCAAAAAAAATTTCTTCTCGAACACCCTAGACTATTACAAAATAATTAAAAACAATTACAATGAGGAAACCAACTTCCTCTCGGAGAGTTCCTAAGTCCTTAGAGGTCAAATACTAGATTTTTGTAGAAGATGTTGCTGCATCAGACTCCCGTGAAAGAAAATACTTGTTCTTGGGATTGTTTTAGTAGTTCTTCAATACTTGTACCATACTTAGATATATATGTTATTGTCATCCACATGGGATCTTCAATTGGTTGTCCTTTCCACTTGATCAAGTACTGAAAGTAATATTTTCCCCTTGTCTTCTTTACTACCTTTTGGTCCAAAATGGATTCAATCTGCTTTTGTTGTGCTATAGGTAGTTTTTTCTCCCAGTCGATGGTATGAATTTTGTCACTATCAAGTGCATATGTGAAATTATCTGTTGGTTCCTTTAAAGGGTATAAATTTGATACATTAAATATTGAATAAATTCTAAGGTTACTTGGAAGTTCTATTTCATAAGCATTTGAGGAAATTTTTCTCAACACTTTACATGGTCCAATATTTTTAAGTTTTAATTTGTTGTATTCCCTTCTAAGAAACCTTTCTCTTCTGAGGTGTTCCATGACCAAGTCTCCAACTTCAAAATCCATTTGTTTTCTCTTCAAATATTCCTTTTGTTTGTACTTGTTCTTGTTGTCCTATAACTATTGCTTGACCCTTTCATGTAATTCTTGCAGGCTAATTGAAAAGTCTTCACCATCAACGCTTCTAATTTATTTTTTTCCTATATTTCTTAACTCATAAATTCATGTAGGATTCCTTCCATACAAAATCGGAAATAGACTTAATCATGTTCTTCTATTAGGTGAGTAATTATATGCAAACTATGCTTGTGCATGTACCTGATCCCACTATTTGGGATGCTCACTTACTGTACATCTCAAAATATTTCCCAAGCTTCTATTTACCACCTTTGTTTTCCCATCAGTTTGTGGGTGGTATGTTGAACTAAAGTTGATATTGGTTCATAATTATTTCCATAAAGTTCTCTAAAAATGACCCACAAATTTTGTGTCTCTGTTAGAAAAAAAAATACTCTTTAGAAATCCATGGAACCTAACAACTTCCTTAAGGAACAAATCTGTAGTGTGAGTTGCATCATTGGTATTCCTATAAGCTATAAAGTGTGTCATTTTTTAGAATCTATCAACAACCACATAAATTGAATCATTACCTTGTTGATTTCTTGGAGATCCTAATACTAAATCCATACTTACAGAGTCCCATGGTCAGTCTCGGATTGGAAATGGATTATATAATCTAGTATTTTGTCTTCTTCCTTTTGCATACCAACAAAACATGCATATTTCAACAAATTTCTTGACATCGTTATGCATGTCAGGCTAGAAATAAAATGTACTTAGCTGAGAAAATGTTTTTTCATGTACAAAATATCCTACTAATCCACCACTGTGCTTTTCCTTCCATAGGTTTCCTCTCATTGAAAATATTGAAATGCATAATTTACTTCTTTTAAATAATAAATCTTCTTGAATCATGTAATCTAACCATGGAGTTTTTTCTCTATTTGCTGGATTTTCAAAACTGCATAAGAATCTTTTAAATCTACATCATCCTTATGCATTTATTTCAACTCATCAAATCCTACAACATTTACATGAAACTATTGTAAAATTAAATGACTCTACTCAATGCATCTTCTACCTTATTTGATTTCCCACTTATATGCTTAATAAAAAAAGTGAAATTCTACAAAAACAAAATCCATTTGACATGTCTCTAATTTAATTTTGTTTGGCTACTAATATATTGCAAGGAAAGATTATCAATGTAAAGAAAAAATACCTTTGGCATGAGGCAATGTCTTCATTTCTTTAGTTCTTGAATAATTGCACAAAACTCCTTGTCATATGAAGAATAATTATTTTTTACCTCATTTAATTTGTCACAAAAATAAGCAATTGGTTTATTTTCCCGACTTAGAATAAGTCCCATTGCAGTCCCACTTGCATCACATTCAACTTAAAAGAGATTATTAAAATATGGTAGTGCTAAAATTGGTTTTTTTGTTATCTTCTTCTTTAATAATTTAATTTTTTTATCAATTACTTATGTCCATTTAAATCTTTGTTTGGTTACTTTAATGGTTTTTATAATTGGTGCACATATTCCACTAAAATTACAAATGGATTTTCTATAAAATCTTCCCAAGCCATTAAAAATTCTTACCTCAAAATAATTCTTTAGAGTAGGCCAATTTATTATAGCCTTTACTTTTTCCCGGTCCATTTCAAGCCTTCTGCAGATATCACAAAGCCCAAATAAACCAACTTTGTCTTCACAAACCTACACTTTTTCAAATTGATCAGTATCTTTTCATGTTGTATTCTATCTAAAACCAACTTGAGGTGTCTCAAGTGTTCTTCTCTAGACTAACTGTAGACCATAATATTATCCAAATAAACTATGTCAAATTTGCTAATAAATTCTTTAAGTACCTCATTCATCAATATCATAAAATTATTAGGGAATTTGTGAGTCCAAAAGGCATTGCCAACCATTCATACAATCCATCATTTTTTTTAATGTCGTTTTCCATTCATCTCCTTCTCAAATCCTGATCTGTTGATACCCACTTTTCAAATCCAATTTTGAAAACTATTTAGAACCACTTAAGCAATCCATCAAATCAACAATTCAGGGTAATGGAAATCTATACCCTATTGTAATTTTGTGCACATCCTCCATCTTTCTTTGGACTTAGCACTATAGGAACTACACATGGGCTCACACTTTCTCTCACCATACCTTTATATAACAACTCATGTACCTGATTTATTAGCTTCTCATTCTCTTATGGTTTCATTCGATATGCTATTTTGTTTGGAAGGTTATCCCATGGAATTAAATGTATATGATGATTGATACTTCTCAATGGAGGTAATTCATTTGGTAAATCATCAACCAAAATATCAACAAATTCATCCAACAAATTTTTAACTTCTTTAGGCAGATCATTTAAATTTGTGCTAGTGAGAATTATCTTTGGTTTACCAATGAGGGAAAGATGTACCTCTTCCTTTTAAATGTCCTACAGAAATTATTTTCCACTCACCAATGGGACCTTTGCGTTGTTTTCTTCAGTTACTCCTTCATCCTTCAATGGCAAGAGCATGTGTTTTTTCTCCATTTGCACTTCCTATACTGGTGGAAGCATTTTATGGACATTCATATGATCTATGGTCAAACGTGTTACATCTAAAACATGTGAGAGAATATCCCCTACCTCTTTGATAAGGTATTCTCCCTATGAAATCACCACCTTTTGTTGATTGTTCTTACTGATATGAGTTCTTGGCTTCTACCTTTGAAGATAAAGATATTCCTCTAACTCTTGCTAAACTACGACCTTTGTTTCTTTGATTCTTCTTTATTACTAGTTTTTATTCTACATTAAGAGAAAATTGATATGCTTCTTCAATAGTGTAAGGAAAAAATATTTTGATTTCATCTTGGATCTCATATCTTAATACATTAAGATATCTAGTAACTTTCTCAGAATTCTCTTCTATATGGCCATCTCTTATATTCAATTTATAAAATTCTTCAGTATATTCTTTAACTGACATACCTCTCTCCTTTAAATTATGCATTTCTCTAAAAATACTAAGTTGATAGTCTCAGGGCATGAATTTACCTTTCAATTTTGCTACCATTTTGTCCCAGCTCTTTATTCTCGTCTTTCCTTTGCTCTGCCTCTTAGCTTGTACTCCATCCCACCAGAGTAATGCATGTTCTTTCATCCTTGTCACAACAAATTTTACCTTTTTGTCATCATGTACATTTTCATATTCAAAGTACTTTTCCATAGTACAAGATCAATCTCGGTCGTTGATTTGGAGCTCAAATCCTTTGTGGATCGTTGATTGATCTTAATAAAACCTCAAAACAAATCATAGGCCACCAAAAAACCTGACATTAGCTTGATGTATCTCAGCGTCGGGATGTCGAGACTTTTATTCCCTCTGACACCTTAAAACCTTCAATGGCCACATTCCACTGTGATGAGAGTCTTCGATCTTTGAATTCGAAGATTTAATCTCCGTCGTCTGATCTTATAAAGGGTTTCTTGTGTGGGCCACACTAGAACCACATATGGAACCATGTATACGAGTAAATGGATGCCACATATTTTGGTCCACCGGACCGTGGGGTCTTGGACCTCCTTTTGTTAACCTCCTCATACCTTTCTGATATGTGTAGGATCCACGTCATTGATCTACACTCCCAATAAATGATCAGATATAAACTGGCAGACTACTTTTAATAATTCAACTATGTTTTTTTAAATAAGATCATTGTCGATCCTATCATGATCGTCGGTGGATCTTTCTTTCCTTTATAGCACCTCTCCTCGCTATTCCAAACATGCCACATATGTCGTACTTCAGGACTTCAGATCCATTCAAAGAAATAAGCAACAAGAAAACACTGATGCACAATGGCCACAATTTTGTGAACCGTCGATCGAATCCCCCATATTCAATCTTGGTCATTCACTCACTTATATTGTAGAATGACTTCTCCAGGAACCAATTCTCGATCGAATTATTTTTTAAGGCATAGTTCTGGCTATTTCTTCTCTCTGTGCTCTTGATCTAGTTTAGACGTGGAACAAGGGCTTGCACAATATCTCCTGCAAACAAAACACTTCTTTGTTTGCCTATTTAACACATAAACTTCAATAAAAAAATACAAAAGAACACAATTTTCACAACTATCTTTATTATACTGATTGAAGGAATAAGAATATAATAGGAAGGATCAATTTCTTCCTGTTCTCTGCATACTTCCACACTTCTCACTCTGCACTCATTACACACACGTACACACTCATTGTTCTTGCCTATCAAACCTTTAATACAGTAAGGACCAGATCGATCCAATCCATAGAGATAGGATCGGTTCTGACCAAAATTACACAAAGACAACATTTAGCTTACAACAACCTGATTTTGATCCTAAAAGTTAGGATCTGATCCAAACATATACCTAATTTATCTAACTCTTCCACCTCCTATTACATTTGTGGAAAAACTTCCTTCTTATTGAACACCGTAGACTATTACAAAATAATTAAAAACAATTACAATGAGGAAACCAACTTTCTATCATAAAGTTCCTAAGAACTTAGAGCTAAAATACTAGATTGTTGTAGAAGATGCTCCTGCATCATACTACACTTAGTTAACGTCGATCTAACATCATAAAAAAGGTGTCATACAATTGTTTTTAGAAAATAAAATGTGGATTTCTAACAATATATCAACGATGAAGATATTGGATTTTCAAACCATCCATCAATTTCTAATTTGAATTAGAAATAAAATAAATTATTGATTATAACAATATCTTTATAGGTACACTTAATCTTTTATCCTAAAACAAAAAATCCTAATTTTATTTTATTAATAAACATAATTACATTTTATAAATTCATTAAATAATATCTCAATTCCTTTGTTGGAATTGTATTTCAAAAATCCAAAGTATTCTATGTCTCGCTTCTTAAAAAGTATCTTAACATTTCATATAGAACTGATCTCCAATGTATTGACCTTCACATAGAAATATCAAAACATAAATATCTAGCAAGTATTCATAGTGATCACAAATTGTCTCTCCAAATATCAATAATTACATATCATATTTAAAAAAAAATAGTCATATAATGTAGGAAGAAGATAATCCAAATCACCACCAACCAATCGTGAAAATTCCCCCCAAAAAATATAGTGATGAAATTATTCATAGGTTTGACCCTCGAAGTCCTCATCTATATGATATATCCCCCAATCTAACAAAAGTCCACCCTTTGATAGACCATCCACAACTTCATTCTTTTCTCTATAAACATGATGAAAATATATATAATTCCAAGTGGACTAAAATTTTTGTACCTCCTCATAGATAGGCCTTAGAATAAAATTATCTAATATATTATCCTCTTGCATACACTTTACCACAATTGATGAGTCACCAAAAATATAGAGTTTAGATGTACCTTTTTCAATTGCAATCATTAAAACTAAATTTAACGATAAAATTTCTATAAAGTTATTTGTTACCTTCCCTAAGCCAAATTTGAATTTTAAAGCATGGGTATGATTCAAATATATGATCCTTCCTTCCCTACACACAAGTGGGTCCCCTTGACAAGATCTGTTAAAATATTCTGAAGCTCGAAATTTGTCTATTTCTTCCACAACAATTTTCCTTGGAGGCTTCTCATTTTGAGTCTATTCGAAAATTTTAGGAATATGTATACTCTAAGTAGTATGTTGAATGAGAAGGATAAATATGTCTTCAAAGATGTTACTATTGCAAGCAAGCCATATCCCCCAAGATATTATTAGAGATATATCTTTATAACTCTTCACTACACTATTACTACACCAATTTCTCAAACTTTCATCAATAGTGTTCCCCCTAACAAAACTTCTAACTCTTTACATCCCTATGCAAAATAATCACATGTTGAATAGTTTCTACTCTTCACTACACTATTACTACACTAGTTTCTCAAACTTTCATCAATAGTGTTCCCCCTAACAAATCCCTTAGCCCTAAAAAACATCTACCTCTTTACATCCCTATGCAAAATAATCACATGTTGAATAGTTTCTTCATTTTCCTTGAATAAAGGGAATTTTTTGGGACCATGCTAGCTTAACTTTTTCAAAACATCATAGGTGAGCACCTTATTATTGAGATCAAGCCTCCACACAAATATTCAAAATTTTAATGGAATTTGAACTTCCATATTAATATCCACTATCAATAGCTTCACCCTATCCATCGCAATCACATAAAATGCTATATCCCACCTTGGGAGTATATAATTTTTGAATATGGTTATTTGATCACATCAATCATCATTTGAATCCTTTGTTCTTACATGACTAGACCTTAAATTGACAATATATGCTTCCCACACCATCTCATCTTCCTTTCTAATCCCCATCATATTAGCAGACTTCCATTATTGCTTCAAGGTAGTAGTAAGTTCTTGATTAGCCACTTCACTAAGAAAGAACAACCCCTTCTTGTATAGAACATTAATTAAATGGTATGGAAAACTAATCCCTCCCTCACAACTAACCCAAGGATCTTCACCTATCCTAACCCTTAAGCCATTCCCAACCTTCCATACAAGTCATCTATCAATCAACGTAAAAGTTATAACAATAGATTTCCATATTGTTGATGAATTATGCCAATTCATTGAAGGATTTATAATCCAATCTTCTA